>VYZT01012792.1:0-24438 GCA_013400735.1 Pomatostomus ruficeps | reverse complement strand
TAAGCTGATTACCCCCATCTCCATTGTATTTCAGTCTTCAATGCAATTTGTCTTTTGCTATTCCTTTATTCCTCACATATACTTTAGAACAAGATTATATAGTATTTCTTTTGAAAAACAAATATTTTTTTTTACTTTTTAACTTCTCTTGCTAAAGTCTTATTTTTTCCCTACATAATCTTTCAAGAGCCATACCCACTTGTGCCTGAGACAATTTCTGAATATTTAGTTTTCAAAGGCAGGTGAAAAACCAGGACAGAGCACTGGCATGAGAGCCTAAAATTGTCTGAGCTATTGTTGCTCTTTTTGTGTCCACACAAGCACGAGCAAGGGTGAGTGTGTGGTTATCTCATGAGGGTTATCTCATGGGTTTGCTGCTTCTCTTTCTGAAACAGCTGAGAGATGTCAGCAAGGATCACATAACCAAAGGATCTTAAAATGGTTTAGATTGGAAGGGACCTTAAAGTTCATCTCATTCCAACCCTTCTGCTATGGGCAGGGACACCTCCCACTAGACCAGGTTGCTCCTGGCCTTGAACACTTCCAGGGATGGGGCATCCACAACTTCTCTGGGCAACCTGTGCCTTACCACCCTCACAGAAAAGAATTTCTTCCTAATATCTTGTGCTGGTTTGGGTCCAGCCCAAACCAACACCTGTCTAATCTAAACCTCTCCCCTTTTTATGGCCAAAACCAGCACATACCTAACGTAAACCTCTCCCCTTTGTCTTTCACTATCTGCTCATGTAAAAATGTAAATCCTTCAGTATCCCTCTGCACCACCCCAGAGATGCTGACTGCTATTTCCACAATGCTTTTCAGACCTTTCTAAGTCTGTGGTTTTTTAAAAAAATCATTTTATTATATACATCTATGTTAATCTACACATTCATGTTAATTTACACAAGCTGGGGTTCCCAAAAGGTTTTGGTGAAAATGTATTGGCAAGTCTTGATTATTTTTGTTTGACTCCCAATGCAGAGAGTCCATTCCAAGCTTTGATCTAGGAGGATTTTAAACATTAATACATAATGTTGAATTGCTTACTTCGCTCCTTGAAGCTGCTCTCATTAGAAAGAACAATTGATTAAAATAACTGCTTGAGCATTTCAATCTTTCTTTTTGCTGGTGAAAACTCCCCACCTCAGCAATTTTCTGCCAAACTGTAAGCACATATCTCTCATCTGTTCACTTCAGTGCAACTTAGTGAACTCTGGACAAAAAACAGAAAAACACATCAGGGATGAAAAAGTATGTAATTTTAAATGAAAGTATAAATCAATAGCCCATTTTCACAGGGGTTGAAGGACTTGTCTTGTGGACTGTTATCTGTGGAAACAACACTGGCACAGTAAATAGAAAGTCCTGTAGCAAAGAACATGTTCTCTTGAACAGCCAATTTCCATAGTGCTTTGCTTAGCTCAAATAATCATGTTAACAGCAAAATGTAGTATTTTATTTGATTTTTCTTTCTGGAAAAGCCATATATCCTGGTTTTGTTGCTTTTTTAAAGTGACACTGGGACTCCTGACTCTTTACAGCCAATAAACATCACTGTGTGGAAGGATCTGTTAAAACAGCGTGGGAAGTCATTCTGGTCCTTCTAGAAGAGCAAAGCCCTGGGAGCCTTCAGGAGCATCTGCTCTTTGTTGGAGGAAGGACTGGATTGCATTTTCCAAGGTTATCATGTGCCATCCAGCTCAATCAGGATAAAATAATAATAATTTTAAAAATACAAACCAAAGAAAAATCCTTTTGTGACAAGAAAGAAGCAGAGTCCAAAGGGTTAGAAACTCACAGTCCACACCAGCCAGGGAGCTGGAAGGCAGCATCAGCTGTGCTGCCCAAATGACTGCAATTAACCTCCTGTTGAGACTGGAGGGGATCACCTCCCCTCTGCTGCCTCCACATCCTCCCCCAGACTCTGCATTTTCTGTTTGGGTTGTAAATGTTTGAGAGGCTGCTGTTCAGTGGTATTTAGACTGTGCCCAGCACAATGGGACCCAGGAGCTTTCATGAAGTCCTGGTGGCCAACTTGACCACAGGAAGGTTGGGGATTGCCTGCACTGATCCTGCATCAGCCAACAGCTGGACATTCAGGTTCTGAAACCGTTCTTGCTCTTTGTGTTTGGGTGTGTGAACTGGATGAAGTTGGCCTTTAGGAATTGGTACTGCTGTGAATTTTTCATTCCTGAATGAAGAGGTCCAAGAAAAAAAGTATCATTAGCCCTGATTTTCCCAGATTGATAGGCAGACAAAAGGAACATGCACTTTTAGCAAGTTACTCTTCAGAGTCATAATTTGAGGAATATTATGGGTCCTGTCTGTGCTGTCCCACATTGTTTGGAGTGATGTGGTTTACTGTGGTTGTCGCTGAAAGTCAAGGCTCATCTGCTGCTACTCAGACATCCTTGCAGCTCTCCTGGCTTCCATACCTGTGGCAGAGTAATATTCCTTCCCAGTGATGGATGAGAAAGGTGGATACCATAGCAGGAGTGATGATATATCCTCTAGTAATTTGCAGGAAAGATAATGGACCTTTAAGAATAAATAGGGTATAGGAAAAACATTGGATATTCATTTATCCTCTTGTAAAACACTCCCTTACAAAAACAATAAAATCTCTTTAGATTAAGATCATGGACTCTTCAAACCAGAAGAAAGAGGGCACTTGTCTCCCCAGTGGCATTAGTGACAACAGACATTGTCCTTGGCTGTATAACTGAATTTTTCCATGTACAATCTCATTATGATCAGCAATCCAGGCCTGGCAGGTTGCACTTTGAATACCTGGCTTCAGTTTGAAAAAAAGAATGTACCCAAACACATTTAATTTATTAGTATATATTCAACCTGATTAAATTCTAGAATATTTCTGAAGTCCTCGTGTTTCCTTGCTGGATGTCTGGTACTGAATTTATCTATTTCTGCTGGTGCTGATAAAAGCCCAGCTCCTGCAGCTGTTCAAGACAGAAACAAAAATAGATAGGCTCAGGAACTACTCTAAGGCTAGACCCACTCATTGACAGCAGTTGTGAATGGGTTTGCTTGCCTCAATACCATGGCTAAGAAAAACATTGGAGACAAGACTGCTGCAGACACGACATTCATCAGTACATCTGAGGAGAGGCTGGAAATAAGCACTGACGTTGCCGAGCATCTGTCAGCGCATACATGGAGGCGTTGGCCAAATGGGAAACATCTGCATCTTCTCCAAATGAGGATCAGTGGAAAAATATTTTAAAAAATTTTGAAAATCAGGCTTTTTTCTAAAAAAGACTCATGGGTGTGAGACAGCACAGACCAAAGCATCTGTGCACTGTCAGGAGATCCTGATGTTATTCTGATGACCTTGACATGGGAGTCTGTTATGGGAAAGCAAAATCTGAAGGTGGCAGGACACGGGAAGAGGACAATGCAGAAGACCTGGGCATAAGTGACAGTGAAGGGCAGCTAAGCAGCACCAAACAAACACAGCCAAACAATACAGCAAACTGTGGCTGGTTTAAGAACTTGGAAGGATCAGCCTAAACTCAGGTGCCCCTCTTGCTGCAGCAGTGCTACCAAGTAACAGCAGGGATTCACACATCATGCCTTCAACTGGTGCTTTGTAAGGACTGCTGGTGGTGAAATACGAATGATTTAAGAAAAGATTTTGCACAGTGAATCTCAGAGAACAGTAAATACTAACCAGCAAGGTCTTGCAGAACAGTTTTGAAACAAGTGAAGAGATAACATGCAGAGACCTTGAATTAGATACTAGAGGTTGTGTTTGGCAATGTACCACAAATTTTATGCAAGTTAGATAAATCAGCAAAAAAATGTCCTTTTGATGAACTTAGCTCTTTATAATGTGAAAACCACATCTCTAGAGCTTAGTCTACCCACCTCCAAGTGAAGACCCTGACTCACTGAACATGTAGAATAAATTTAAAATGCACTGTAGATCTCTGTTAACTAATTTAGCCCCTACCTGCATCTCTGTCATCTCCCAGATGTCATAGGCTAGGCGATCTTGTGGCTTTCATCACTCAATCCCATTGCCTTGCTCCCTTTTGGCACACACCTGGGAGTGCTGTCAATGGAATTAGAGCTGTTAAAACTTGCTGATTTTTCAGCATGATCCTAAGATCCTACTCTAGGCAATGGATGTTCATAATGTACCTGAGTGAGTAAGGTTTGATACGGCTTGAAACACCTCTCTCTCAACATTCCTCACCATGGGCTACCAGATTTCCTTGGACTTGGGCCCCCCATCATGCACTGGAATTAGGATATAACATAAAGGACTGGGCTTTCAGAACCCAAACATACCTAGAAATCCCATCACTGGTTCTGTAGAAAATCAGACAGGTGTTGAAACACAAATGTGGGGGCATTCTTTTAGGAATCAACACCTTAATTGCAGAGCAAGCAACGTGTGAGGATTTTGAGGCTATGTTCCCCTATGAAAAGAGAGCAAAGACAAGGTAAAGGACAAGGAGGGCACAGAAGAGAAGCAAGAAGAATGAAAAAAGATGGGAGAAAGATAGGTGGAGGAGGGGGATTCTTTAAAGATGGCTACTTAAGAGTAAGAATACGCCTCTCTTTAAAGAAACTAGTAGAATACAACACATTCACTTGTGGTTTTTTTGGGCACAGGAATCTGTTCAGCCCCTGAGTGCCTGCAGTAATGCTGATCCTAATCTCCCACTCATGTCTCTGTAAGATTTCTAAGCCTTTCAGTCCTCCTGAGCAGGCAAGGCACCTGGTCCCTGCACTCCCTGCCATAGCAGGCTGAGTACCGGCGAGTAAATCCATCTCATCAGAAGGAGGAGGAGGCGTTTTTGGGAATGATCAAACAACGAGCAAAGCAAGAGCTGCTGGGGCGGCTGGTAAGTGTGGAAGTGATGAGCTTCTTATTGATTACACTGGAGTCTTGCTTAGAGAGGTGGCTGGAAATTTTTACCTTTGAAAACATTACTCCGAGAAAGCTGAGAAGACAGCGGGAGCCAGTGCTGATAAGAGTGATCAATGCAGAGCATGGGTGGAATGAGTTTATTAATAAGTAATAGGATTCAACTTGGGAGCTAATGAAATAAAAAAGACATTTTCTAGTTGGGGCATCTCACAGGCACTTGATTGCTATAGCAATGGCAATGGAGAGATTAGGAACAATGAACTGTACAGCAAAAATGGGCTGAAAATCCCTCCTCATGGAAGCATCTAGTTAAAAGAATGGCTAAAACAGAACCGTTTTCTAGAAGAGATGTGTTTCAGGATATTTAAGAGGAGTTGTGAACAGGAACCTGTGATCTTTGGAGCATGTAAAAATTGAAAATTGTGATGGCAAAAAAGATGCCAGATAAATTTGCAATCTCAATCTTTCTGGTTATTACGAACAGCGTGACAATTTCACACAGCTGGAAACTGGATGTTTAGACTCTACAAATTTCTTCATCTGCAGGGACTGTCTCCCATTATACGGTATGACTGGTCAGCCTTTGGCATCTTTCCCTGAAGGACCACTTGGTCATCATCTTTAGAGGAAGAGGCCTGTAGCTGTGAAAGGAATGTACTTCCCCTCAACCTCATTGGATCACAACAAAGCAGGAGGGTAGACTTAGACTGGGTATCAGGAAAATTAGATATAAGGAGAAATTCTTTACTATAAAGGTAGTGAGATACAGGAACAGGTGTCCCACAGGTGGTGAACTCCCCTTATCCCTGGAAGTGTTCAAGGCCAGGCTGGATGGGGCTCTGAGCATGCTGGTCTAGTAGAAGGTGTCTTTGCCCATGGCAGGGGGTTGGAAGAAGATGATCTTTAAGGCCCTTTCCGACCCATTCTGTGAACCTATGCCAAACCCAGGGGAGCTCTAATAAACTCTATGTATCTTAAAGATGATGGAAGTGCAGCTGTCCTGTATCCTTTCTCACTACATTTCTTAGGATTTTCCTATAAGTCAAGCATGCTTATAGCTTTTCATGATGTATTTGTCTTGAGATCTACAGTATTTTCTGATAGATTAGAAAATTGCTACTAAAATAGACCAACTTATCCCATCACGTACGTAACTCTAAAGCCAAACTGCTAATAGCAACCACCATCAGCTTTTCACTATTAGGGAAAGGATTCAGGAGAAGTATAAGCCTGATTTGCCTAATTTCCTTAAGGAGATCTCCAAGATCCGTGAATCGAACAAGGGAATTAATGGGAAGCAGATGAGAATGCCGGTCTTATTTCTACAATATGAAAATGCAGATAAGGAGGAAAATCCCACATAGAAGGTGTTTACACACAGGGACTTCGTAAACTTGGGGACCTACTGGGTTGTTTTCCAAATGAAGAAAGCATTTCAGGTGCTTATTGGAGAAATAGGGCAAGAGCTGGCATTCCTGTTCTAGTTTCAATCATGCTGTTTTCCCAGCAACTGGGAGAGCACTCAAAAAGCTGTGGGAGGCCTGAGGTACAACACTGAGAGTGAATCTGTGTGGGGCAGAGGGCATAGGGCACATTCTCTACCTGAACTACACAAACCTTCCCCAGCTCATGAGCGTAAAGAAGCTCGTCAGGACTGTGCTGGGAGATGAAACCTGCTCATCTGGGATGTGGGGTGCTGGTGGCTTTGTGGGTGTGTGGTACCATCTGAATTCTGGGATAATCCAGAGCAGATTGGCTGCTATCACAACATAGCCAATGATGATGGTGTTCTGGGAATGTTTCCTCACAAAATGACAGACGTAAGACCATTAGACAAGAACAGCTTCCCCCGTGATCCACACACACCCTTTTCAGTCAGCATCTTATTTTTCTGAGATGATGGTTTGATGTAAGCCTTCAGACCACAGAGATATTTATTTAGTCTGCTTGCAATATGGGAACCACATCAAGTGATGTTAAGTCTCCTTTTGCTCCTGAGCCTGAGCATTTGGAGATTAAGAGCTGATATCTGATAATTCCTTCCAGTTTTTTTCTAATCTGCCATGATGGAGTGGACCAAACATCCTGTAAGGCACCAAGAAGGCTTGATTTTTAATTATTTAAAGCAAGTAATAGCTGTGGCTTAAGCCCAACATTGGTCTGGTATGGCAAGAGGAACTAAAATCCCTGTGTTTAGTATACAGTTTATACACAGCTCCAGTACACAAGGTGTTGTTCAACGCTCTAAAATGGATGAAGATCACCTTGAATGATGCTGACAACCTTCCCTACTTCCCTTGAATACCTTCACCCTTGCTCCAACCATTCCTAGGAAGGGGATGCTTAAAAACAACCCTGACCAGGGACTTCACTGAGGGTAATGAGATACACATTGTACCAGCTATTTAATCAAGGCAGCAATACTCATATGGTCTAATTACCAAATGAGATGTCTAGACAGGGTAGTGGGTAGGGCAGGATGGGAAATGAGTAATAATTCAGACTTGAAGTTTAAGGACGGAAATTATCAAGGCAATTAATGACAGTAGCCATGGAAAAATTCCTTCCTGCCACTATAGTATAGAGTTCCTCACGTGAGGAGCTCAGCCAGGGGATTCAGTGCCAGGCCATGAAGGAGACAGAGAACAGAAGGAGGACTCTCTGTCACCTGATCAGAGGATAATGTCAGGAAGCAAATGTTGTTTCAGTGAGGTCTCCTTTCACAGGAATGATGTCCTTTCCTGACTCACTCTAGGCTTCTCCATGCCTCTGTTCTTTTCTACCAGAAACACAATTATCAGGAAGGACAGCCAGCATGACTCCATGGAGAGTGGACCCTTTCCCCTGGAGATGTTCCTAGACATGGGGAATGAACAGCCACTGCTCTTCCAGAGCTGGTGGCCTGCCGTGCCTGTTCACCTGGGGCTCTGAAAACTGCTCTAGAGGAACGTGTCCCTGCCCATGGCGGGGGGGTTGAAACGATAAGATCTTTAAGGTCTCTTCCAACTCAAACCATTCTGTGATTCTACGATTGTGTGATTCTATGTATTTGTGCCTTTATCTCCCTTTCCGTATTACCGATTGAATGTACTAATAGCATCTAAAGCTATCTGGAAGAGCTGATATTTGGTTATTATTCAAGCCTATGAGAAAGGAAAGAAAATGTATCTGAAGATGATTAGAAAGCTCCTCTTCTGCCCCCTGACCCACTAAGAATCTGCTGTTAATAGCTTTAACTTCCCTTCCCATTATGCTCTGATAGGATTTGCCTTTGAAAGCACTCTGACTAGATAAGACAGTAGGCTGCTGAATTGGAATAAGCAACACAGACACCCAAAAGATGTGTGTGTGTGCCAAGACACACCCCCTCGATGGCTAAGGTAGCCCCTGTACCCCAAAAGCATTCCAAGTCTTCTAGGGGGAAATTGCCTCCTTCTCAAGTAAATTCCAGGGATCAGGAGCAGAAGTAGTGGTGAGACAAAGCAAGTAGAGCCACAGTTCTGAGGAGATGGACCCAAGGTCCATGAGCTAGGAACAAGGTGAACTGTTAAACAGTGCCAAGAGAAAGCATCTGAGTCTTTGGGAGATAGTGCTGGTTTGGTGACTTCTTGATGCTGAAAAGAAGTGTTGGTATAGACAGAGATATTTTTAACAGACCAAAGATGTTCATCCTACTGAAACTAATGAGAACACAGTTGTACTGATGAGGAAAACCCTGTGTTTTTCCAGAAAATCAGGAGGAAGCAAGACTCTACTAACACTTGAATTTGAGGCCTTGCATGGAATTTTGAACAGGGACAGGCTTCATATTCACTTTTCTCCACTTTTAAGAATACTTAATTGGCCTGTTTGCACATATGTAGTGAGTGAGCTTCACTGGATCCTCAGCTGAGGAACATGGAACGCCCAAGAGGAATATGGGTGGGAGGCTTCATTGTTCCTTTGCCACACATAAAATGGGCTGACGACTACATACAACTTGTAGAATTGTCTCAGGGAATTTGAAACTACGCCCATCTTGATTCTGCCTCTGTTGAAATCAAGGGCAGCACCATCACTGGTTATAAAAGGGGGTAGAATCAAGTCCTTCAGGGATCTGGACGGATTTCCCAGAGTGTTACAGTACAGACATCCAACTCTGGATAATACTGAAGATTTCCCTGCTGGTTTACTTCTAAAACCCACCACAGTGAGCAGAAAGATTTCCACTGAGACATGAATTTCTGAACACAAGGGCAGAACAAACCCAAATTTTTATGAGGCTTCAAACCTGTGGACAATACAATTACCGTGATTGGTGGTATGGACCATACTGGAGAAGATCTAACTTTAAATTATGCTTTACAGGAGAGCTGAAATTGTCTCCATGACCAGCTCACATAGCAAAAGAGGTCCTTGTGAATTCAAGAAGTACACACCTGCCTTCGTCCTGGCATTGTGCTGGAAAACTTCTCTTTTTCCAGGCTTTATTTGTCCTTTGCAGTGAGATGTGTTTAACTTCCATGACAAAAGCTATTTTCCTTTTCTTCCTAACTCCTGAGTGTAAAGAAATGATAATAAGTAGGAGAAAAATAAATAAAATAGTGGGAGATGAGTAGTCACCAAAATTCCTAGGGAGCTGGCAGAGTTGAATTCAGAAATTCCATAATGAAATTAATAGAACTTCCTCCCAGATGAACACTTGGAGTAATGGGGGCATCTGCAAGTAAAGATGTCCTATTCACTGGCAAGGTCACTGGAACGTCACTAACACATGAAAATTCAGATGCGCCCAGGCTTGGTTGATTAGGTGCTCCTTATTCCAACAACATGGTTCCTTGGACGTCAGGAGACAGAGGGGGGAGCCAGTGCTGTAGTTTCAGGGAGTTTTTGTCTGGTCTAAAATTGGTTGTCTTTTGGCCAGGAGTTGAACACACAGTCAGAGTGAAGCAAAGGGTCTGTTTGTGTTTCCAAATTAAGTAAAGTCAGCTGCTAAGTGTTGAATCAAAAAAGCAACTCTTGGCTGATGGACTAGAAAAGGCTTAAAAGCACAAGTCCCAACTGCCAAGATCTCATAGCTCATGGTTCAGAAGAAATAAAAACTGCTGCTCTGTGGCATTCAACGGTACATTAAGTGTCTCCAGGACAGCACCAGTGATCCATGTGGGCAGGCTCAGCAAATTCAGCGTGGGATATTCTAAGATTTTTGGTCTTAGGACCCATTGCAATTATTGAAGCAACAGCTCTTTGGCGCGTCAAAGAGAGGACAGAAGAAATGCAATGAAGGATCCATTGAGTCTTCAGTGACCTTTTAGTAATAAGCTAGGTAGCATAATACAGCTTAGATCCCTGGGCTCCTAAGGATGGGGAACAATTGCTTGGTGATGTTTGATTAGATTAGAGATTTATTGGATTTTACAAACCCATCACTATCCAAGCCAAATATCTCTGCAGAGGTGTTTGTACCCACAAAGCTGCGTGGGTAAATAAAAAACCAAACAATATAACACGACAAAACTCTACCCTTTCCTCATACTGGGATCAGAAAGTGATACAAGATCCTGAAATCTGAAATCCAAGAAGGTCTCAAAACCTCCTGCACTTCCCAAAAATACTGACTGAATGTTGTGCCTGAAACAAGACCAGAAAGGCAGTAAGCCCCCATGAACTCTGTGTGCCACAGGGACAAAATTTTGAAAGGGTTTTTAGCTCCTCATTGCCCATCATAGGAGAATCTGGTTGGAGCCCTGAGTGTAATTCAGTTACTAGGCTAAGTTTAATTATTGCATCTCTACCCCAACCAGGGAACCTCCCTGGTTTTAATATGGACTCTAAGCTGCAGGTGACACAAAATTGCCCTCCTGTCTCTAGATGCCTTAAGGAGCAAATGGGATAAGAATTTAATTCTCAGCAGTTCATAGCTAAACTATCTCCAGTTTTCTTCAGCTGAGACAAATTGATTGGGGAAGGTCCTGCGACATAACTTGTCTGTCAAATCTCTCCCTGTGTGCTTGAACCACTCCAGAACAACTCCTCAATAGCAAGACATGAAAAAAGATTTATCTTTGTGTTTGGATTATCTTTTCCAGACTGGGGAAATAGCCTGAAATTGCTGTTCTGGTCGATTCCATTTGAATCTTTAGAAAGGTGCTTTACCCCACAGATCCAAAGTGAAATCTCTTTTGTGGCAAATGTAAAGTGAAATAATGCTGACAGCAGTCAGACTCAGTGCAGTCATTAAATCTTCTATACCCCAATTCAGCCTGGTTTTGAGAGGTTTAAATGATGTACAGCAAGTAATCCCATCTTTTAAATCAAAGAAAATACCTTCATTCACTCTAAATCATAGTGTCTGGGAAGACTGGGATCTGCCTGCTTGGGATTTTTGAAGGGATGTTCTCTTGTCAGAGAGTTTTTTTTAATAACTGTCGATAATTTTTTGTGGTTTTGTTCAGTGAACAGTGGTTCAGATTTTGGCAATATCACCATGCAATCATGCTTTATTTGATTGAGTAGACTTGAATGGGCTTTGCTCCTATGGTAACAAACTTCTAGATGCAATTTTCTTAGCTTTTTGAAGGTGCCATTGTTCCCAGCAGCCTGGTTCTCTCTGTGACTTTGGCTTTCCAAGACTGGATCTCAAAAGTGTCAAGGTTACACTGGGCAAAGGGAAAGAGAGTGAGTGACTGGGGAAATGGGATCAAACATTTTTCCATCTTTTCAATAATCCTGGACTGGACTGAAGGAAGCCCAGCAGTAAGAGGCTTCTGCAAATTCTGCCAGCCTCAGTGGTTCCTTGTGGAGAATGGTGTCAGCACAATCCTTTCAGCCCCACCCTGGTTCCTCTCCGTGCCAACGTGCCCTAAGCTCCGCGGTGAGCAGAGCCCTCACCGTGCCAGCTGCTGCTGGGGTCTCCGGCTGCTTCTCGCAGACTTTATCTCTGTGCCTACGTCAGCCGGCCAGGTGGAGTTACAGCTAAGATTTTGGCAGTATCTGCAGCTCTGAGGCTGTGTTTAAGGTCACATTTCTGTAGCTGTGCTTGCCTTCATTTAATCTTGTTTGCTCTGACGTCAATGCAAATGCAGCAGCAAGCCCAGGCTGTTAGATGCTCTCTCTATTATTATGGTTTTTTCTCTCTTCCATCACTGCTGGCTTCTTAAGATTGAGTTAAAATTACTATGGGGAGGGGTGGGCTGTTTTAACAGTGCAGCAACTATTGTGTTGGCATATTCTATCCAAATACAGAGTATGTGCACTTAATAATTCTGTTCAATTGATTCTTGTAACAGCCAAAACCTGAGTTCACTGTGAGCTGCGTGTGCCTGCATCCTGGTGTGATTCAGCCCTGAATGCTTATGTATTAGTCCTGCCTATTTTATACATAAACAATTTATTACCTTCATATGAATTAAATTTTCATGACATAGATTAATGAATTCTGCCTACCATCTGGAACGTCCTACAGCGGTCTCCAAATGGTGCAGGGATCCACATGTCATTGAAATGTAGCCCTTCCCAGATCAGAGCACAGGAACTGAACAACACTGCAGCACTTTAGGACCACTGGGCAGAGTGGAATACACCAAAGAGTGTCCTGCTGAAGCGAGAGATAAATTTAGGTTGAAAAAGGTTATAACGATTTTCTCGAGCAGTGCAACAGATTTAACAGACTCCCAATTCTTAAAAAGATATCTAGAGGACATCCCTTGATTGTGAGGCTCAGAGATATTCAGTGGCTTGTCTCTGGCTGTGGACTAAGTCCATACAAAAAGTAGAACAGTTCCTACATTCCCTGCCTGCCCACTGCAATCTCTCTAAAGCAGCCTCTGTTTGAGGAGGAAAAAGCAGAAGAGCCAGATAATAGGCTTGAGGATAAAAAAAGTAACATCAAAATCCTTCAACATCCATGTCATTAGTGGATCAGAGGATGGGCTGTCGTTGATTCTTCTAGCCTTAAATGCTACAGCATTCAACAAGGAAATGGTAAGTTTTCAGGGAATTGGAAAGCTGCGGCCTTTCAGGTCATGTTTAATCATTTTTTTACGAAGAATCTCTATTTGTAAGATCCCTGCTGTCAAAGCATCAGTGGATTAGCAGGACTAGCAGGTAATTCTACATCAATACTGGTATAACACTATATGCTGCACACAGTTTAATAGGAACTTGTGAAAAATGTATTTAAGTAGTGACAGCATGAAGTGAGTAATAGCCATAGAATGTGGGTAAGAAAATTATCACGAAAGGCAGAATTCAGGGCCCATCCCAGCCATTAAAGAGCTGGAGTCTCCTTTGCAGGCTCCAGACCGCTGCTGACTTACTGGTCTGAGCTTCTCTCCTTTACCTTTAGCCACTGGAGCCACATAGGCATTGAATTGGGACAGGATCTCCTGGAAGGCATCACCCCACAATCTGAGGTGACATCTGAAGTACCTGCATTCAGAAACTGAGCTGGTCATTCTCCAGCTCTGTGGAGGGTGCCTCAGGCATCCGCCTCAGACTGGATTCTATCAGCTGAAGAGGGCAGAGCTGGCTCCTTTCCATTGTTACACTTTTCAAATTGCTCCCAAATTCCTCCCCAAAGCCTTTCCTACTACAGGGAATCCACAGTTCTGATGAAACTAAACATGAAACAGCCCATCGGGAGCATGTCTGAATGAAAACATGGGACAATCCTGGGCTAGAAACAACGTCACATCCTTTGTTAGAGATGTAGAGATGAAAACGTGTTGCAGCAAGGGCTAAGAAAGTGAGAGAGACACTTTTAGCCTTATAACTGGACGTTCTAGGAGATTTTGGCAGTGAAGCAAATTGTATTAAATTGTCCTTGTCAAAGGGTGCATCCAAAGGTGCCCTTACTACCAGACCATGCAGTCATGTCATTTTTTCACTTCTGGCCTAATTGGCCAAAGAAAACAGAAAAAGAACAATTCTGGCAGGAGAGGTGAACCCCTAGTTCTGATGGACTGTGTGGGCTTGAGGGTCTCTGTTTGAAGAAGTGAATTTTAAAAAAGGTAATGGCACTGCTGACCCCACCTTTTCAGAAGACGGGGATGCTCATTGTTCTGTTCTGAATGAAATATTGCCTGTGAGAGCTGAGAGAAGGTGCTTGTCTCCCTGGGTATTTCTGAGTGCAATGGATGAGTGGCACCCAGAGAACAGGCAGATTGAATGATGGCAGAGTTGCTCTTTCTGACTCCAAGGTGCTGGCCTCTGTTATCAGTGGGATGGGGCAAGGTACCACATTAATTCCTAGGCATGAGCTTCCACCACAGCAGATCGCTCCATCACTCTGGAATTTACAGAGTCAAGCTCTAAATTGAGAAAAAAAAACAGCAAGGGAAGAGCTCAATCACTTTGTCTGCAGATTCTGCTTGTGCTGTGATCTTCGTGGGCATGTAACATAAGCAGGAGCTGGTGGTTAGCAGGAAATACTGCATTTTTCATTTCTGCTCCTCTGCCCTCACAGATTTAGGCTTCTGCTGTGATGTCAGACACACAAAGACCCTGGTCAGCAGTGGTCCCACTGCATGTGCAGGCCTTTACTTCTCCTACAGTCTTGTTGAGATGGTGAGGATTTGCAGGTGCTCAGAACTTCAGGAAATCAATCTCCCTATTCTAACAACTGACACTAAGATTTTTGAAGCAGAAGCTGGAATTTTGAATTACAGTGTAGATCCTTGAATAAGTTGGCTGAAGCTGAGGAGTCAAATCCAGTGCCACTGTTGTAAAACAGGTCATTTATTTATATCTTAAATCTGGATTTAGAAGTCTAATATTAGTTGCTGATCTTTTATAAATCTTTGTCTTGATCTAAATAAGGAACAATGGCCCTATTTAGATGTGGAAGTTGGAAAAGTTAGTTTACATGACATAGTTGTCATCACAGAGTGCCAACCAGCACTCCAGGACTGCAGTTCTGCACCTCCCCTTCTTCCCTGCAATATTGCAAATCCCAATAAGAAGTTTCCCAAGACTGAGGTTGCTCAGTAAAGCTTGGGAAGTCTGGAGACTCCATGATTTGCAAATTTAGTGTGCCTGCGAGGGACAATCTGCTGTGGGTTTCCTAGAACTCAAAACTGGTCTCCTTGTGACTTCAGGGAGGAGCCATTAAAGTAATAATAATATTAAGAGTGTGCCAAATTGTATAAAATGGGGGAATTCCTCTTAAGATGCCCCAGTTTTTACGAACAAATTTGAAATGTTTTCACAAAGCATTCTTTCAGGTTAATGATTGCAAATACTAGGTTAAGCCCCAAATATTCACTCACCCACAAAATAAAACCCAAAATGTAAGAACAACTCCTCCACAAGCAAAAGTTATACTTGACATGATTTTCAAGTGATTATAGATTTTTGGGGGGCTTTAATTATTCAACAGGTATTACCTTTTAGAGATCACTTGTTTTCTGAGAATTAAATTACCTGTAATTGAATTTATTTTGGAAACTAATACAACTTCATTTTCCCTGTTTCTGAGTAGCTTATAGTCTCTAGTGCCCTATGGTTCAGGAGAGGGAATCAGTACAAATTTACAGGTGAAAAACACAGTCACAGAGGGACAAAACATCTTCCCTGCCAGCCCATGAGCAGCTTGTGGTGGAAAAGGGATTTGCAACAGGTTCCCAAATTATGAGCCAGTTTTCAGACCACTCAAATATCTTTTCTTCTGTTTTGAAACTCTTCTTGCTGCCACTGCTGTTTTAAGATACCAGTGATGCAAAGGGAGTTGTGGCAGAATGAGACACGATCTCTGGATCCTGCACTGAGGAAACACAGCAGGAATTTATTTGTTTGAAGTCCCTGTACTCAATCCACCTTGGTACCTGTTTGTTTTGGGATCCAAGACAGCCAGGTGTGATGTTAGCATTGTGTTCAGTACTGATGATTATAAGCGTGGTTATTTTTTATCTTCCCCATCCCAATGGACCCTCTGACCTCCTCAGCCTCACTGGCTAACAGACAGTATAACATTTTAAAATTTTTCTAGCACAGCAAATGATGATGTAAGCCCCTGACATTGCAGGTGTGATAATGATGCCATCTGATAAAGTGCAAGGCTGCATATTTAAGGCTTTTCTGGGAATTATTCAGGTGCTGGCTCAGTTTGCTGCATTGTTCATTCATGGTGACCTGAGCTATTTACTGCACATACACAATCTGCTGTGGAAGCAAAGCCATTCATCCCTAGATGTTTAAAGTGAATTGTTTCTCTCCCCTGATGAATGACAGCATGTGTAATGGATCTCCACATGCCACAGGGGTTTTCAGTGGCAGAGCTTCAGGCATCACATGGAGAATTAAGGCACACTGAAGGCTTGGTGTTTATTTTGGAAGTGAACTAAAATAAAATCCACTCTGGGAGAAGCTTTCAGCTAGATAAGCTGGAGGATTTGATCTGTGAACTTCCTTTCTTAGGTATTTCTGCCCTCCCCTTTGAACTGCAGCAATCATTTGATACACGTGGTGATGAGAAGGAAAAGCATCAGAGTTGTGTAACATCTTCTTATCACTACAGATTATCCTGTAGCAATGAGATTAAAGCTTTTGTTATGTAGGAAGAGTTTGGGATTTAGAGTGGTGGGTTTGTGTGTGTGTGTGTGTGTGTGTGTGTGTGTGTGTGTGTATGCATGTGCTTGCTTTTTTAAAAATTCTTATTAAATACACTATAAATTTGGTTTCACTGAGCAAGGAGAGGCAACCTCATGAGGGTGACTAGGAAAACAGGGATTTTTAAAGGAAGCAGAAATCAAAGAATCATAGAATAGTTTGGATTGGAAGGGACCTTCAAGATAAGCTAATTCCAAGCCCCCTGCCATAGGTAAGAACACCTTTGGTAGACCAGATTGCTCAAAGCTCCATCCAACCTGACCATGAACACTTCCGGATTTTTAAAGGATTACCTTCAGTCATGATGTATCTATAACTATGTATGCTGCCCGCCAAATACTACTTCCTCACAACCATACCCACAACAGAACTGAAATGCTGAAGGGTTTTGGAGCCATACGGGGAAGTGACGTGCATAAAATAGCGGTTTGGATCTCCAGCCCTGCAGAGCTGTGTGACAGCACAACAACCTGCTGCTTTTCCCTGCTGACAGATTGACTTCCTGGCTGAAGTCCAGCTGGTTGTCAGGATATCTAAACACTTGCTATGTGCTTGGCTCACTTTGGTTCCCCATTTCTGCCAGGTGCATGCCAACAGGACACCTCAGGGTGCCTGAGGCTGCTTTGTATCTGTCTGATGTCATCAGATGAAGAACAACAGAGGTGAGGACCAATACTGGAAAAGAACCTCAGCTCAATCCCTTCTCTTGATCCAGTCATCAAGCTGATGAACAAGGTTTCTGTGAGACTCTTTCAAATCTCACTTTCAGCCTATAATCAAGTGTTTATTGCCCTGTAATGAGCAGACTGCTGAAATCAAAATGAATTAAAAATAGTAGAAGAACCTTTCTCTGAGGACCACTCAGTCTGGGTACTAAGGTGGCTTTAGAGGGACATCAGATTCCTGTTTCCTAGATCTGAAACCACTCCATGCCACTTTGCCACTGGGCATAAAATAAATTTAGTTAAATAGTGGTAATGTACTGTGACCCTTCTATTTCTGCTGTCCCATTACTGTGCAGTTTATATCAGAAGGATCAGCAAGCTGAGACTGGGAAGGAAAGTGTTTAAATTACATGAAGGTTGTGGTTTCTAAATAAAGGCTGGTGGTCCCTTTGATAATACCACTATCACAATACTTTGATCCAGAGAACCTGAAGCAGCCATTCTTTACATGGGCCTCTCGCTGACTGCAAAGGGAATTTTGGGCACAGAGCAATTACCTACACAAGATTGGGCCAATTACTTAATTAAATTTTAAGTGGGAGGATATACATAGCAGATGGACATTTCCGGAAGGTACTGAGTAATGTGTGCATGGGAACAGAGGATGCAGCTTATCTTGCACATTAGCCTTGGAGGGGGTTTAAGTGTATTAACATTAGGACTCCAATTGGATTTAGGTTGTGTGCAAGATTTCTCCAAGCCTTCTTAACTTGTCTGAATTTTCCTCAGAAGAGTGCAGCAGAGAATGAACCAATCACTTGGTCACTCTTGTCTGAAACCAGCATGAGAACAAAAAGTGGTCATGGGTAGAAAGATTCATTGTCTAGGCAGGTTGTTCTACAGGCTTGGCTTGGTGGCTGGGTTTTAAATGGGTAGTCAATATTTAATGGCAAATAAAAGGCTTCTCAACCAAAATATTTTTAAATAATGATAATGCATCAATGCTACATTGCTTATGTTTTCTTCCTTTCCACTCCCATTCCTCCCTTTGAATTAGAGCTTTCATTCTGTCCTGTTGCTTTATACACCTACATTTTAGGACAGGGGTTTATTTATGTTTATTTTATTTCACTTCACATTTACAGAGCCATGGGCAGTCTTAAGTGTTTTCCTGGAAAACAGAAAGACACAGAAAAGGCAAGATGAGTAACATTTTTATTTACAATGATACTAAGCTTGGGTACTTTAATAAAAAAAAAAATCCCACCAACAACAGTGAACAGGAATTACCAATACAGACTTAATTAGATGAGATGAAAGAAGCTCATGTTCTTTATTTGTCAGAGGAAAAGCAGGTTAATACTATAATTTAATAAAATACCTTTGTGATAATAAGGCCTAGAAGTCTGAGATACAGCCAAGAATATTGTTTTTGTCTGTCCCATAAAATGTTTATTCTGTACAGAAACCAGAATGGGAATGGCAAAGTTACCTTAGGGCAGAGGACTTCCTTGTTTGGGCAGAAGCAGAACAGAGCCCATCTCCTGATGCTGCCCATGAGGCTGTCACTGCCTATGCAGGACTAGAAAGTTGAACAACAGAGGCCTGATTACCATGAGATTTTTATATTATTGACAATAATGACTATTGATTGATTCTTATATTATTTCCCAACCACGCCATAAAGTTTCTCTGAACAAGGGCAAGTAAATAACTCCAGGTTTGCCACATCTGCCATTTAGCAGTTTCTTTAGTTAATACCCCAGATGCACTGTTTTTGAAACTAAACAAAATCCACAGTATTTTGAACAACATCTTGGTCCATTTCAGGGTATCTTCCATTGACACAAGCAAAATCATTATTGGTTTCATGGTCTATTCTTTATGGAAAAGCACCTTGTGAAACCAGGCAGAATTTTGGTGGAAATGAAGGAACTTGTCCTACCCTATAAAACACAGGTTAGTATATGCAAAAGTCCAATCACCGAATGTCAGAGGAAAAGAGAAGGACCCATGCCTGAGCCTCAACTAGGAGCTTCCCCAAATTAACATTTATCCTCTGATATTTTCCATGTTTTGTAAAGGCCCTAACTTCCTTTAAATTAGTGAGAGCAGTGTACAGGCTGGTGCTGCTCACTGCTTAGGAAGAGCTCTCAATATTTGGGACAGAGTAGGAAGAGGAATGGAAACGTTTGAGTTGCTCTGGTGACAGACATGGAGGAGACAAGTCCTGATTCCTCAGCTGTCGGGTTAATTTATTGCCCAGATATGAAGACTAAATTTTCCCTTCATTTTGGTTTACCCCGGGGCAAGGCAGCTTAAGGAGCACAGTAATTAGGATTTAAAGTTATGAGTAGTAAACTTAAGAGACACCAAGTTTTCACTCTTTGCAAACTTCCAAACATTGCATAAAAACCTAACTGAGGATTAACACAATGTAGCATAGTGATCTCCGTATCTGTTTGTTTTCTTTCAGAGTGCCCCAATGGCTGAAGAAAAGCCCAAGTATAACTGCACTGTCAGTGAAGTCACAATTGTGAACCTGCAGCCTGAGAAAAATCCAGTTCTCCTCCTGCCAGGGGGGAAGCTGGGAAGTGAACATAGAAACCTTGGTTTCCAGCCTCCTTCTCCAAGGATTTCAGAGAAAAGACTATGCCAGGGAGAGAAAAAATCGTGGCCAGAAAAGGTGAAAAAAGAGGGAGTTTTGTCTCCCAGCCTGCATCATGCAAATGAGTTGTGTAGCACTGAGAATGTTACCCTGAAGAGGCCAGTGAAGTTGGCCCCTCTGGAGATTCCTGTGGAAGTAAAAGAAGCCCAACTCCAAAAGATTATGAGCATCCAGAGAGAAGCCCAAATGGCTGCCCAGAAGCTGATGGTGATCAACTCCATCCACAATGAACCCCATGTGAAACGGGTAAAGAATCTGGCTCAGGGGGAGCTGGGAAACCTCCAAAAGATCAAGCTGAGTGAGAAGGCTGCTCTGGAGAATAAAGATGATCCCCTGCCTCCTAAAAGCAGCAAACCACTTGGAGAAATCCAAATTATTTTGCCTTCAGAGACAGCCTCTAAGTCAACTAAACATGTAGATGCTGAGGAGGCTCCCAAGACACTCTGTAAGCCGTTAATCCCCACTCTCCAGGTGTCTGACATGCACGGAGAGTCCAACAGCCCTGACAGCATCCCTGATCCCTGCCAAAATGTTCCTCGGCGCCGATTCAGATTAAGACACACGAAAGAACAGCAGGAAGACCACGGGAAAGCCAAACCCTTAAAGGCCACAGATCCAAGTGTGGGAGAAGGCACAAAGAAAACTGCAGGTCAGCGAACACAAAAAACCCTCAGTGACGCCAGCAAGCTCGTTGAAAATGTGTCCAAAAAGCAGAAGGAACGAGGAGCAAAGCAAAGGGAAATGGATGAAGCCTCCTTTGTGAGGAGACAGCCCATTCGAAGGATGGCCTTGGGAGACATCATCCAGGTGGATGATGACTGAATGTCACAGCACAGATACCCAGAAAAATGTTTTAGAGTGACTGCTTCAATAGAAGTCTTCAGAAGAGTGCCTGGAGACATTAGTAGACCACCAAGTAAAAATAAGGTGACACTGTTGAACAACTCTGTAATTTCTGAGATGCTTAAACAAGTGGCTCATAGAGAAAACAACATTCCACTCTGCTCGGCACTAGAAAAGTCTCAGATATCCCCACCCCAGCATGGAGTACAACTTTTCAAGACACATATGGACCGTGCAGGAAAACTCTGGATGTGGACTGGGTGGAAAGATCAAGAAACAAACAGGAACCTAGAAAACGCTGTCTGGGGCTTTTTGCTCCTGAGAATACAGCCCTTCCACTCTCAGCTGTGGCAAGTTTGTTTCAGAAAGGCAAAATTAAAATGTTCTTCATATCTACAGTTGGCAGAACAAAAAATAATCAGCGTAAGTTTAGCAAGAGACATTCAAGTCAGAAAAGGAGAAAAAATTTTAAGGACAACAAACACTGAAGAATGTTGTTTACCAAGATGGGAATCTCTGTCACTGAAATTTTTAATAATGCATTAGGCAAACACCTGCCAAGGATGTTTTCAGATGAATTAATCCTTCATTCACACACAAGGACTGAATGATCTGNATTCACACACAAGGACTGAATGATCTGTAATGTCCTTCAATCTTGATTTTATTATATTGTATGGTTTATCTTTCCAGTTGTCCGCTTGTGGGGCTACAAATTAAGCCATGTAGTGCAAAAAGGTACAATAAATGCAACTTTTCACTTTGCACTGATTCTTCTTCCTTGTCTTACAGCTTATACCAAGGTATTCATTGAATCCTTCAGAAGGCAGCACCTGATGCTGCTTTCCCTTGTTCTCTTCAGACTTCTGTTTGTTCTTTCGCAATTTCTTGGTAAAGGGAGGAACAGTTTCTCCATATATTTTTTTATGTTGTACATTTTACTTTTTCACCTCTGATCACTTTTTAAGATCTTAGTCATCTTTTAAAGATTGAAAATTGAGATTTTGTGAAATATGGAAAAAACCAAGCATATACAGTCTTAACTTAGCCCCCCTTGGAATCTTTTTAGGGAGCAAAAGCTATTTCGTGGGGTTTAAGACAGGTATTATAACAATTTGGCAGAGATTCTAGCATAGTGCAAATATTATTATTAAGGTTTACATTCAATAAAATTTACTTTATAAGTTACTTTTACAGCAAGAATTAGGATGTTCCATGTCTTCTGGTAACTCACTTCTTTAGTTGCTTGATTTTTTATTAAAGTTGGTCAAATGATCTTAGAAGCTAGGGCTTCAATAAACCAATGGTGAGACTTGTCATAAAACCTCCAGAGCTGATAAAAATATGTGGATGTCTAGAAAAAGAGAAGGTGGGGAAAAGCAGCAGAACTCAGCTGGGGTTTAAACCTGCTGGGGTTGGTGGGAGATGAGAAAAGAAGAATGTAGTTCTGTTGTTATAGAAAAGAGGTGAGCCTTCCTTTGCCTCTAATTCTTTTTGCAATGTACATGACAGAGAGCCAAAGACAGAGCAGTTGAGGGCTTGAAAAATATTTGAGTATTTTCTGCATTTCAACAATATCAGAAAATGTGAAACTTTTTTTGGATTTTATTTTTCCTGATTGTTCTCTTAGTAAGAGAAAACCCGCGATCCAGAGATTCTTTTGGGATTTGTTCTTGAGTGTTTCTTGCTGAAGAGAAAACAGACATTGCCAGTATTGAAAGTCTGCCCAGGTTTGTCACAGCAGCAGTAGCTGTATTTATACAAATCAGTCACCCTGTGACTTGCCACCACCTTTATCTGTCAATCTTCTATGCTGAGAATATCTGGGGAATGAGGGCTCTCATCTATGCAGGCCAGATAATTCAAGGTGAATAATTCAAGGTGAATAAGGATTTTTGTGGTAGTTGAACACATAACTTGGAATTAAAATGAGGTGTTAAGTCAGGAATAAAAAAATGTGAGAGGTATGTCCTCCTTGTGATATTTGGGCAGTGAGGAGAAATAATAATTTAACTAATAAGCTCAACTGCATCTCTGACTCACTGCAGCTGCTTAATTGTGGATATGAAACTGCAATTCCCATGTGTTTTGGTGGCATCTCACTAGTTCGCTGACAGAAAGTGTTCCAGACAGTATTAATGGGATATCCAAAGAAAATGCTACTAAGATTTGCAGTTTTCAGTAGCAGAGGGATGGCATGAGAGAACAGCTGAGTTAAGCTTGGCCTGGATCACCTCAGAAGCTGTTGCCTTTTGCTAAGCCATGATCTAAGAAGGTCCCTCAAATGGGTGTTTGAGGCCACCTGGTTGGGTCTCCTGCCTTGGAAATGCAGTGACAACTCAGCCAGGATGAACAACCCCTCCAAGCTGTCTGTGGGAAGGCCACTACAGGTGCCAGAATGACTTTTTATTCCTCTGCTCTTTTACTGAACTTTTTTAATGCAAGTAAATGCTTTAAAATATTTTTTTAAGGAGCAAATGATTAGGTGATGCTTTAAAAATGTGAAGCAATGAGACTGAAAACAACTTAGAGGTCCCAAAGTTCTCCTGTCGCTGCAATGACAAATTGTTCTTGAATGCATATGTAGAAGACTTTTGATTAGGGAAAGGGGCTAAAAACTTTTCCATCTCCAGCAGAGCAAGGTCATTGAGGAAATGGCATCTCCAGGACTCAGTATCCCATTTTACATGGAATTTCATGCTCTGTGTCCCATGCTTCAAAGAACATCTTCACTTGCTGGAAAAGTGTTAGAGGGCTAATCTAAATTCTGGGAAACTTACCTTCCATGAGGCAGGGAAGAAGTTTGAGCTGTAGTTTGTACAAGGTCCTTCAGGAAGAAGGAAAAAAAAAAAGGATATAAATAATTTAGCAGACGCTGAATCTTGAGAAATTCATGTAGGAATTGGGTGCAGCATTTTAACTTGGGCTGCTGTCCAATATAAATGCATTCTGCCCTGGCTCTGTGCACTGGTTAGACCTCCCCACAACCCCCTTATGCTGGCACTGCTTCTCAAATAGCAGCAGTGATCTGGAACAGTGAATTTAACATAGAAAATTCCCCCAAAATATGAATATTCAACCAGGAGCTGCACCAGGCTTGATTTAGTGAGTTCTTTCAATGGTGCTTGAGTCAGCGTGAAGGAGGCAAGGACAAGGAAGCACATCACACATTCATTCTGGTCACTGATTGGGCTTCTGTCATGCTGAGGTGTATAGAAATTATACTCTAAAGGCAGTAAACTACTGTATTGAAGTGCCAAGGGTTGCAGTGGTCCCTGTGACACGATACAGATACTTGAAAAACCTGGGCTCTACCCTCAGGCTTCTGAGACTGACGAATAATGGTGGCCTGGTTCAGAAATGCCTGTCCAGTGTTGGCTGTTCCACCCTATTCTGGATCTGTTAATTCTTCTGCTCAACTACGGTTTTAAACCTATTCAGTCTGAAATATGATGCAAGTCATGTTTTCCATAACATCAAATTGTATCACTGTGGGAGCATCAGGGGAACTCTGGTACCTATAGAAACTTGAGAGCAGGATGGTCCCAAAGTACAGCCTTTTTCTAGTAAAATAGGTGTGATTCAATGTTATCTAATGCTTGCTAGTGTGTAAAGTGAGAAATGAATAGCAGTGCTGTGCACACATAAAATAACATTTGGAGGGAAAACGCAATTCCAGAAGAATCCCATTAAAAAGGAAAGATTAGGGCAAAAGAGGCCAGGTTTCTTTTCAGCTTAACTCTGGCCATGTCAAGGTGGGTGTTGTGGAAGGGGAA
>VYZT01012787.1:10844-45469 GCA_013400735.1 Pomatostomus ruficeps | reverse complement strand
TTTTCTTTAAATATGTCATCACACAAGCATAACCAACATTTTTAATTGGCTCAGACTTAGCTAGTAACATGTCTATCATTTTCAGAGCCGTCAGGGTGGCTCTGCTAGAAATAATGAAAAATTTCAGAAGCTTCTCACGGGAGCTATCTTTATGACCCCCTCCCTACTACTAAAACCACAACACACTGTAGTCCAAAAGCAATCAAAGTTTAGCATTATTTTATATCATTTTTATTTGGGGCCATTTTGAACATACAAAGGTCTGTATATATATCTGTCTCTCTCTCTGTGCATATTCTAAGTGAGAAAAATGTATGGTTTAAAAAGTACCATTAGTAACTTATTTTACTAGACTTACATGCTTTATATGGACAATATCAGTTATCAGTTAAAGAGTTACAATACATCCTCCTGCAGGGATCAGAAATATCCATTTAATCATTATTATTCCCTAGGATGATTATTTGGGCTTTTTCTAGATGTAAGGAACCAGTAAAGAAATTTTCCTGAACTGGGGGCAGGATGGAGGAAGGGGAGTTACATACTCCACAGGAAATACCAGAAGGGATTGTTTCTTGAGAATGTAATATTACTGATAGCTGTGAGGGCTTCCAGAGGCATGCTGTTAAAATTTACCTGTAGCATTTCTGGATTTAGCATATGCCTTATTATTATAAAGCATATGCTAAATCAGAGTTTGAAACACCAGCTTCTCAAAATTACTGAAACTTTCCTAATAGAATAAATAGCCCTTGAGCCTGGAAGGACCTTGAACTGGCTGATGATGACTAGTAGTCATCCGTCCTCTAATGGTCATGACCCACAGTGGAAAAATCTTTGGAGGTGAACATTCCCAAATCCAATTCTAAGCTAATTTTGGGTATCACCCCAGAAAGACACAGAACTTTTATTTCCATTTAATTGATTGGGGTTTGTAGTTATTTTGGTTGTTGGTTTGTTTGTTGTGTGAGGCTTGATTTGCTTAGGCAACTCCATGAGTTTCATCGGAGCTAGGTCATTTCAGACTCATCCAGAATCTGGCAGGTTTCATGTTTGTAATATTTTTGCTGGGGCGCTGTGTTAGAAAACTAGAAAATACAGTTAACTTTATAATCTCAGATAAATCAGCCGTTACTTTCAAATATGACCTTCACTAGCAGTCCAGTGAGAAATGACAAAGACTCAGTCTTTGGGGAAAATAATTTGCTGAGGAACTCCAGTTCCTTCAGAAACTAAGGGAGCTTGTGCGTATCTGGTATCTCTTATCTCTTATGAATAAGGCAAGAGCATCTTGAACGCTGTTTTGTCTGTTAGTAATTTGCATGGATTCGGAAGATAATACCAAGTCATCAAGCCAAAAGGAATGTCTGAGCTGCTTCTGATTTTCATCTTGCAGTGCTTAACACTATCTTTCATAATATGGGGGAGAAGTGAGGAATGTTTAAATTACATTGCTAAGAAATTATCTAATTTCCATGGACAGATTCTTTTCATTGGCCTGAAGGCAAACAGAGCTGACAAGTTTTCCTTATTCCACACGGAATTCAAGCACTAACCTTACTGAATCCAAACAAGTTCATTGCGTGCAAGGATATCTTATATGTTTTTTCAAAATGAAAATTGCACCAGAAGCAAGGTAATGGCTTAGAATGAGATAGTTTTACCTAATCAGAGCCTTGAGTTTGCCTATAGGAAATAATACATTCCTTACTACTTCTCCATATATAGAATAAAGATTTGTTTTACATGTTATAAATGTGAACATTTTCAGCATATTTGTACCCATTAATTTAAATTAATTTGGAGATTTTATTGCAGATTTTGCCTTAACTCTAGAGGGGAAGCTTAGAAAGCCTTTTGTCAGACAACTTCCCAAAAAACACTGGGCATTTTTTGTCTGCAAGGCTGAACCTTCTTGCCTGACTGTGAATTGCAGTATAAGAGCTGGTTTCACTACATCTTGCTCTTCTGTTGCTATAATGGAAAGCATCTATGGAAATCAGTGAAGAAACTTACATGAAGTCACCATGGAAGCTTTACTGGTGATTTTGTGACATTGAAGGTGTTAATCCAAATTTCCAGGGACAATATGAGGAGGGAAGGCTCAAGAAAAACAACAAAGAAGAGTGAATGACAAGGAATATAAAGATCCCACAGAAGAGAGAGAAGTGCCAGAAAAAAGAAACATGAAGCAGGAGAAATCAAAATAGGTTTCCAGGTCATTATATTAGGAATACAAGTAAGAAGAGGTCTATTAAAATGCATATTTGCTAGTAATCTATCCAAAAGCACTCCATACAAAAGTTTGGAAACACTGTGTTACAGATACAAAAAGTTTTAATGAGACAGCTGCTTTTCTCCTACATTTAAATTTTAGATTTTGTAAGCAGGATTTCATATGGAACTGCCTATTAACAATAAAGCTACTGTTTTAGCTATTCTAATTGATGCTTAGCAATTTTTAAGCTTTTTGGCTAACACATGCATTATTTATATTACAGTATTGCTGAGAGAGCTGTATCCAATTTTGTTAGGTGGCAAACAGAAATACAACCATTCTTAAAAAACCCCTATCATTGACCTAGCCAACACAGAGAAATCGTAGGACATAGAAAATTACAATGTTTTAGTTAGGGAAGACAGACTTAATAGCAAATTGTGGGTAGAACTCGTCTTTATCTATTTACAGACATGTTTTAAATGACTAATCTGTCTTCTCTTTGTAGGTGGTGGAGAGAAGGTACAAATTATCTGATCTATTTTTGAGTACTGTTGTTGTTAATGAAGAGTACTCTAGAGGTGCCCATTTCTGTGTTATCTGTAGCTGATACTGAGAGGAGTAGCTCTGATGGGACTTTTTTTTTTCAAAATTAAAAATAAAAGATCAGAAAGTATTTGTTTACCACAATTAGAGCTTTTTAGAGGACTTCTATAATATCAGTTTATTTTTCTGGCCAATATACCTGTAGAAGACATTATTATTATTATTCTTTGTATTCCTTGCCAATTTACGTAACATTGTCATAGATGTTATGTGCATTGCTATATAGAATGACATACACATGATATACACTGAGCTCTTGATATAGATTATTCTGGGATCTCCCACATTTTAGTTTTCCATATCAAATGTTATTTTGCGGAACATGAGAAATTTTTTAAAACTTGAGAAAAAAAATCAAAACCATCCAGTAGGAGAGATTCTTTGTGTGCTGGAACTTGCTTACTGCAAGGAGTGAACAGGGTTGCATCTTCTCAAATGCAGACCTGCATAAAAGATAAAGTGAACTGTGCCTCTGGCTGTAGGAGGCAGCTGAGTGTTCCTAGAGAGCAGGTCCCCCTGGAACAGGGTTCTCATTCTAGCCAGACGTGATTTATCAATACAGATACTTGAAAGGATAGAAACAATAGAGACTGCGTTAGAGGCAGTCTTTTAGGAGTTTTGATACTTTCAACTACTTTCTTACTTGTCTTAAAACCATTCCTTTGTATTTGTACCTTCCACCTACAAACTGCAGTTGTCTTAGTAGACTTTGTTTCCTTCTCCATCTGTCCCTGGAAGTACTACTTCTAAAAGTGCAGCAGGATTTATAACATGAGGAATTTACCACAGTTAGGAGCCCAGTGCAGGAGCCATTAGAATGTGTTACAGGAACCATAATGCTGCTGGTTTAGCTGAGGGCAGCTTTGTGCAGCCTGTGCCTTTTTTTTCTGTAGTAAATACTTTCTCTTTTCAGGAAAAAGAGTATATGCTACCTTTCTGAAAATAGAATCCCTGTTTTTCATTATCAACTTCTTCTCTCCAGTTAGACTTTGTTAGTGCACTCTCTCTAGTTTAAAAGGATCTGTATGTGGTGAGCATAAATGACATAGGGTTTCTGATTCAGTAAGGATATTTACATTTTAAGTTTTAAAGATTAGCTTAATAAATGACTTCCTTTACTGTGATTATTTAGTTTGGTACTGTACAAGGTCTGTCTTCATACTTTGCATATGGCAATGCATACTAAGCATCTCCCTCCACGAACAGCAACTGATTTCACAAGAGACTTGCAGAAATATTTTCAACAGTGGACATTTAATTCCAAGGTCTTGCACAAAAAGGAAGTAAGGGAAGGCAGGCATGATAGATACTTCAATGAGTCAAGGAATGTTCCCATATGAGAGTAAATTTTTACATTATTTATGTCTCTTTTCAGCAGTGAATGCTTAACAGTGTGGAACAAGCAATGAATTCTTTGATATATGCTCCCTTTTGTGACAGCATGGCAATATCAGAGCAAAATTTTTTCTATAAAACTTTTCTTGAGAAGTACTTTTAATATTTAACAGTATCCATTTAACAAGACATGAACAACAGCTTCAGCTGTCCCCAGCTGCTTATGCTATGTATTATTTTCAGGGCTGAAAATCTTGCAGTTGCTCCCTAAAACAAACAGCAAAACCCACCAGAAATATGAGATCTCCTATAGAGATGAAGATAACATCACACCTCTGGGACCTTGACAAGGTTAGGGTAAAGTTTAGCTTAAGATCGTACTTTGGCAGTTAAGTAATCCTGTTTTCTACTAATAATATGGTTTGTGACATCCCTGTTGTCAACCCTGCTCGCATGGTTGGGTTCTTCAAGTAAAAAAAATGTTCTCCTGAAAGAGGTGTTACCTTCCTTTTCTGCCTTTGCATTTACTAGGGAGGCATCATAAGCTAAGACAAACACTGCTGCTGCCAGATCACTCCAACAGTTTCTGAAACAAGTGGAGGAGCAAAAAACCCAATATTATCCTGAACATCTAGGAGCCAGTGACCTGGTGTAAATGAGAGTGTGGTTCTAGAGGCGCCTGGTACGTCCAGAAGTCCGGCAAAAGGGCAGAACATCAAGTAAGTAATAAAACAGATGTACCAGATATGAACTTATAGACTGGTAACAGTGCCACACCTGAGCCTTGTTCATAGGTTAACCTGTAAGATGGGGATCTTGTCCAGCAGGATACCATTTATATACCAAAGAGAAGTTGACAACTCTGTCTTCCTCTGGCTGAAAGGATTTTTTTTCTTATTAAGACCATAAGTTGAACAAATGAATCCTGAAGGGTCTGGAAGTAAATCTGGGCTTGGAGATATGTCAGTACTAAACTGGAGGGGCTTCAGAAAGTAGAGATATTAGAAATAGAATAAAGAATAAAGTAGCTGCAGACAAAATAGTAGTAGCTAGCTTTAAGGAGAGGAGGGGAAGAAGGGGATAAAATGTGGCCCATCCATTCCTGTTCTCCACTGTACTTCTCCTCAGCCTGCAGGTCCAGAGTTAGGAGGTGATGAACAAATCATGCTTGCTCAAGATAAGTTCAAATTTGACAATCAAGAGAGTCTGATTGCTTGTCAATAAGAATGGCAGCTAATGATGACAGAGTGTATTTGAACACAATTTGAAAGCTGTGAATTCTAATCTCACTAGCTCAGGTTCTGGCTTTGAAACTAACACTAGCTCATGCACTAACGGTTGCTCATGCCCTAACCATATCATACGTCACCATGGTGAGTGGGTCTTTAGGTACATACAGTCATCCCCAGTTTCATTTGCTTGTACAAAAAATCATACAGAATATCCTGCAACCCCACCATATTCAGGTCTACATTAGACTAAAAATTACATTAAGTCCAGCTGGTACCTGTAGAAATACACAGTTGTTGTGGCTGTGGGAGTTTTACAGACATTTAAAGGAAATGCAAAGTAATGTCAAAATCAGTAAGTGAATTTCTTGCTGAAAAAAGTTCTTTTAATTCTTGCCAATGCCCAACTACTCAACGGCAGAAAATCTGTCTAACTGTTTCAGGACCCTCCTAGTTCCGTGTTTTTGCTGTTAGGGATCCAGGGCATTTTGAACATGTTAGGTGTTTTTAAAAATATACTGCAGATGCAGCGTTAAATCTCTTGTTCTTGAGAAAAGGAAAATCTGTGCTGTTTGTGAAAGACATTTTAAATGGATAGAGTTTCTCTTGTTTTCTAAAATAGAAGATATCAAATGTGTTGAATCAATATTTATTGTCCTGTCACAGAGCAGAGAGATTTTATTTAGATGTTGAAGTGAGTGATCTGTGCTCTGGGTACAGATAGCTTACAGTGCAAGAATGACTTTTTGTTAAATTCACCTATGGGCATACTTTGTATGATACACAAGCCAGATAAAACTGATCAGTCTGGGCTGATGTTCCATGTACTGATTTTGGCCAAACTGATTCATTTATAGCAAGTTTATTTATTCCCTCATGATACTGCATGCTGCCACAGACAGACTCTCTTTCCAGGAAAAGGCAACCACATATTTTTGTGGTCTTTTGGTCTGACTGTTTTCAACAAATGATAAGGACTTTGCATGCCATAAATCATGAATAGTCATCTTTAATTTGCAGTAGCATGCAGAGCATGTCCATCGGTGAATTAAGTAGGTAAAAATACATCATTTATAACACATAAATATCTAAATATTAGGCATATATATGTTTAAATTTTCACACTGGACACTTTAGCTAACAAAGGAGAATATAGTATGAGTGGGTTGGTTAATAAAATAGCTACACGTTTCTTGCATATATGCCATAGGAAATACATATGTGCAGAATATAAAGGAATATGAGTTCTTGCTCTGTTTTGCTAAAACTTCGTAGTGCTATTTTGTGCCATCATACCCCATGTAGTGTGGTGTGGTGTTTCAAGAGGACTACACCAGTGTCCATTTGTTTCAGTCAGTACCATGTGTCTACAGAACACTGTCTATTCCCAAGGTAAATGGTTAAAGAGGTAATTACCAGAATGGTAGAAGACAAGGACACAAAACATGGCATAAAATAAGATTATTTAAATGTAGAGCAGAGAATTAAAACCTTTTTTTTCTTCTATCCTTTAGCTGTTTCTTTGCTTTTGTCTTAAGCAGCCTGAACCTGAGTTCACTTTTACTGGGTCAAGTAAATCTAAAGCAACACCTTCTAATCCCAATGATATCCTGGCATATAGATTCTTCCTTTCTTGTGTTAGTGCAGAAGATGTGTTCACTGCAGAGAGGAAGGGTTTCTAATTGATGACAAATTAAATTTCAAAATTTGATTTCACTCTGAATCATCTGATCAAGCAAAACTATTCAAAACTTCCTGAGAACTACAAATTTGTTAGAAGCTCCACTTTGAAACAGCATCAAATGTTACTTCACTGACCGCATGTGCCCCAGACACTTGTGGCCCCCTAGTAGTATAACTGAATTTCTTAAATGCAGATAAACTTCACTGTACAGCTGAATACATCACAAAAGTCTATGGGATAAAGCCCGGGCTGCTGTGGTCCTAGCTCTGTGGAAGAGCATGGCTGTATCTGATTGGGCTGCCCTGCATCCTGCTCTGCCTCTCCTAAGAGCCAGGTGGGCTCAAGGCTCCTGCATCCTTGATGGATTTTGTAAACCCCCTGATCTCCAGGGATGAAGGTTACTCAGCCAAAGTACATCAAACAAAGGATCTAGAGCTTGATTCTGTAAATGTTAGTGAAAAATGGGAACTGCCTCTATTTTCACTTTTGATAAACTGACAGAGTTTATTGTGCTTTGCCCATTCTCATGAGAATGATGTAGTCAGCTGCCTCCTGTGTGCCTATTTACCCTCAGCAGCTTGGCAATGGGCTATACAAATGGGACCCCTTGCAAAAACCATCTTCAGTATCTTCTGTGAAAATCATCTTTAGTGATTTATTTCAGAGGCCCGGGAAATTAGTCTGTACCACACATTACTTTGAAGAAATAGCAGTTAGGAATACCAAACAGCTTGGAAAGTAACCATATTTGGTACTGGAGCTCTTGAAAGACAGTAAACATGAAACCCACAGATATCAGTTTCACAGGGTCTCTTTTCAGAGGAAAACTGTGTGATAAACAGTTTATTTTGAAAAGGGAGAATTTTCTTGATTTGAATTATTCATTTTTACTCTTGACCATTATTCCTATGCCGGTTCCTGATAAACTACATCATATCAAATAATAATATGGTATCATAGCAACATAAAGGAAACCAGTCTCACAGATTCTGAAGACAGTGATATTGTGTTTAGCTAATGGAAAACAATTATTGCGCTGACATCTTCAAATAGCTTTATTTTCCAGTTTGAAAAGTGGTGCTACTATTCGATATGGCATTGTCCCTCTAAGTTGCTTCAGGCTTCTTTTAAAGAATCTCTAAAAGTCAATTCTTTTACTGCTAAACAACTTTGTCATGGCTTTGGCTCTTTAACTAGCTGTGCTGGAAAATATTTTTCTTTCATTTTAATGTCAACCACCAACCCAAAGCTGTCATTGCAATAACATTGAAAAAAACCGTGTACCAGCTAACATCTCCTGCTGTGCAGTCTCTTTTTTCATGGAGTGGATGGGAAAACAGCTATTTCAAAAAACAACTCACTAAGTTGCGTAACATTAACTAGGATCATAATAAAAGGAACTTAAATAATATTTTTTATATATTCAAGTGTTTTAAAGCTCATCTTCCTGACCTGAAATACTATAGTGTTAGAGCTGGTTGGGGAAAAAAAAAAGAAAATCTCAGATGTAAATAAATTTACTTCTTTCAAGATATTCCAAAAAGCATCAGAAGCCCAAGCTGTGTAATTAAGTTTTCTTGTAAAATACCTGCAAGTGTGTTCACATTCTCAATTTTTAGCAAACTGACAGCTGTGGAAATAAAATTTTGCACTTTTTTGAGAATGTAGCCCTTTGTTCCAAACAGTCCTCATAAAATGACTGTGAGGTATAGACGCCACAGAATTCATGCTCTGGAAATGGGACATGCTTTTTGCAAGGCATCTACGAGAACTCCAGAACATTTGCAAGCATTTTCGCCGCTGTCATTTTGGGTTTTCTTCAGAAATCTCTGTTTTTCCCTTACATCAAAGGCTGCCTTTGTGGCTCAAGCCGTACCTCGCAGTGCCATCTAGCGGGAAAGAGCAGCACAGGAGGGAGAAAAAGGATGGTCCGAGCTCGTGTGGAGCAAAACCGGGGCCGTGCAGAGCCCGACTGGACGGCATTGTGCCTGCCCAGAGCAGCTCTGTCCAGTTTCAAGCTGGGACGCAGTTCATGTCTTCTCAGTACCCATCGCAGTGCTGTGTTTCGGATACGGAATGAGAGTGGTGTTGGTCACACACTGATGTTTTGGTTTTTTGCTAAATCATGTTTATCCTAAGTCAAGGACTATTTTCTTCCTTGTCTCATGCTCCACCAGTGAGGAAGTAGGCAAAAAGACAAACTAGGGGGAAGCATAGCTGGGACAGGCAACCCGAACTGACCAAAGGGATATTCCACACCACAGAACGTCATGCCCATTATATAAACTGGGGGAATTGCCTGAAAGGGTGGCTAGTCTGGGTTTGGGAAAGGGGCTCTGGGCATCTGTCAGCAGGTGGTGAGCAATTGCATAGTACATAACTTGTTGGGTTTTTTTCCTTTTAATTATCATTATTATTTATCATTATTGTATTTTACTTCATTTTCAATTATTTTACTGGTCTTACCTCAACATACAAGTTTTACTTCAATACTCCTCCCCATTTCACTGAAGTGGGGAGGGGGGGAAAGAAAGAGGAGTTGAGTGACCAGCTGTGTGGTGTTTCATCTCCAGCTGGACTTAAAACCACAACAGTCTCTGACTCCAGTAGCTCATCATTAAACGGTTTGCAACACTAAAGAGAAAAAATAGGACTCTTTCTGCATTTCCCATGTGATTGTGTGAGTTACAATATTGTGTAAGTGCATAGGAGGCCACCAAGTTGATCAGAGGGATGAAGCACCTCTCCTGTGAGGAAAGGCTGAGAGAATTGTGTTTGTCCAGCCTGGAAAAGAGAAGGCTTTGGGGTCAACTACTTGTGGCTTTTCAGTACCTGAAGGGAGCCTACAAGAGAGATGAAGAAAGACTATTTACAAGGACATGTAGTGATGGGACGAGGGCAATGGCTTCACACTGAAAGGGAGAAGGTTTAAATGAGATATTAGGAAGAAATTCTTTACTGTGAGGGTGGTTAGGCACCGGAATGGGTTGTCCAGAGAAACTGTGGATGCCCCATCCCTGAAATGTTCAAGGCCAGGTTGGGTGGAGCTCTTGAGAAACCCGGTCTAGTGGGAGGTGTCCTTGCCCATGGCAAGGGGGTTGGAACTACATGATCTTTAAGGTCCCTTCCAACCCAATGGGTTCTATGATTATACTTGATGAAACAGAATTTTTTGTTTAGTGTTTGCTTATCAGAAACTGCCCACCTTGAACTCTGGCTACATAAAATGGGCTAAAATGTAAAGGGAAATATGAGAGAGATGATGTTTTAATAATTTGCTATTTTACAGTAAAAATTTCATTAAAAAGACTGTATGTATCCACGACTAGTTCTTTGGAGACAACTAAGCTGTTACTGTCTAGATGAGAAAATAAATTGCAACACTATGAAAAGATGAAACTTGAAAGACAAATTCAAATACTCAGAAAAACAGTTATCTGGAGATCGGGAAGCATGAGTCTGTCAGTCTGCAGCTACAGGGAACAAGGTCCTACACAAGAGCAAGAACAGCCTTTGAAGTGCTCCTTGACCTGATGTGTATAATAATGCTCTTGAGATCTGTTTAGTGCCTGAGACAATAATCCCCTGAAAACTTTTCCTCGTGGTTGGACTTGCATTCTGTCTTGTGCTTGGACCAATCTGAGAAGGAAAGAACAGCAGTCCTGGATTAACAGGCAATATTGAATCAAACTTAATGGCCTGCAATTTTCCAAACATATACAAGAACCTCTTGCAAGCTCATCTGCTGCTTTTCTAGCTATGTCTCCACTTTAGCCTGCAGCTGTGAAACACCACTTGACACCATGCCCAGTGCTGAGGGACACCCATGGGGCCAGTGTGGAAGGGGCCCCGATGCTGCCTGCTGCAGTGAGACCTTTCCAGGGCCAGCAGCTGGCAAGGTGGGAGTTGGAGCCTCTCCACTTAGTGTTGCCCCCTGCACACTCCAGGCAGCTAAAGCAAAACCAAAGCAGGGACTCCCAGAAATTACACAGCCAAGCTGTTCCTCTGCTCTGATAATCCATTTCTTAGTGATATGGCAAACCTCTTTATAAACACCATGTCAGAAACCAACTCCTTCTTCTCCTCTGACTTCAGTGGAGAGCAGCACTGCACTGACGCTTCCACATTTCCAAGAACAGTGAATAAGTGCACCAATATGGAAGCTTGATAACAATTTTACACATTCTCATCTCCAGCACTTTCCTAAATGTTTATTGATTCTCTGCAAACTTCCACTCTGTGTTTCCTCTTCTCTCAATGGATTTTCTCTCTAAATGAGAGGTTGCTAGACTCTTCTGAACCAGTTTCTGTGCTTAAACAAAATCATTACTTCGAATTTTGATTGTAAAGATTCTGACAGAATAAGAACTTTTAAAATTAGACATGAAAAGATGACCTGTGTACTGGAGGACAAGGTCTAGCAAATCCAAACACTAAAAGGAAAGGATTTATATCAGATATGTTACTTGTGTAATGATTCAATTAAAACCCAGATATTCTTTAGCTCTATGCTTCCTGTTCTTACCTTAAGAGTAACAGCAAAATCATTTGTGGATTTGATTTTTAGCCAGATGATGTAAAAGATTCTTGAGGAAGCATATAGAAAAAGAAACAACTTTTTTCCCTCTTTGTCTAAAGAGACACGTATGTGATTTCTGTATCAAATATTGTCAAGATAAAAACATTTCTAATTTAAGTTATTTTTGTATTTAATATTGATAAATCTAATTTGCAGTATTTCTGCTCCTTCTTTAATCTAGAGATAGGATTAATATTCATGACATTGCTTTTGGTGGTGTGCAAGAAATTCCATAAGTCAAATTCACTCAACATGTATTGGTTGGAATATGGAATATTTACCTTTTCCATAATATCTTTGATTTTGTCAATACTGAAAGCAGATCATGACTTTGTTTGTAATGCTGCTAAAAAAATCGTCAAACTGTTTTGATGTTCAGCAGAGTGCTATTCTGATTCCCACCCCTCAACAAAATAACAAAAAACCTTCAACCAAGTACAACAATAAATAATGTTGTTCTCTCCTGGCAAGCAAGTTCTTGGCATCTTGTATATTACCTGCTTTATTTCTGTGGTGGTAATGGTATACAGAGAGGATAGGAGCTGCATTCCTTGTGACTTAATACAAGTGCTCCTGGACAAAATTAAGGGGTTTTATTAGTCACATTTTTTAGCTCATACTGAAATATTTTTCAAAATAGTTTTGTTAAAAAATATCTAGACTATTTGTTCAATTATTAGATAAATGGTTTGCTATGTTCCTTCTCTGCTCACTGTCACTGTGGATAGCTTCGCAAATGGTGATTCAGTCTTTGGTCCAAACCTCATTGTACTGAGCCTGCTCCAGATGTCATAAATACATCTTGTTGGGATGTTTTATTTCTCTCACATCCCTGCAGGCAGCCCAGACTGGAATGGATTTATGTATTTTTATTTTGGGACTGTTTTTGCTGGAAGGCCTACCAAAAAAAACCCCAGGCTTTGCATTTTGAGGGAGCTGAAGTTGCACAGCATGTACACCTTAATTTAGCTAGTGAGTTGATTTATGCTCAGAAGTGGTCTCCCTTCAATACCCTTCAGGTTCTGAGATATTTTCTCTCGTTTTCTTGTCCAGCTCCAAATGAGAACAGCTTTGGATAAGTATCAGCTTTAGATTTCTGCTATTAAATTTTGATTAGCTTTTCGAATGAAGAGTTCTACTGAGGCTGCATGGAAGATATTCTGAGAGCCTTCACTGTAGCTAAAGATACAGATTCAGTACAAGATAATTATCTCTGTAAACATCAGTATATCCTTTAAAAACAAACAAACAACCCAAACTTGATTTATTTACTGCAAAGATTCTTTTAATACAATATTCTCATTAAAATATTTCTATCACATCTCCTAGGAGGTATCTCTAGCCTCCAGCTAAGTAGAGTGTACAGAGATCCCTCTGAATGGACTGAGATATTCAGATACATCAGTGAGAATAAACGGCATCAAGTAGAGCACCGGTGGTACCACAGGAGGGTACACAATAAGTTTATGATTCCCTGCTTTTCTAACATGCTTTGTAACTGAGTCATCAGAGGATATCTAAATCATCCTCAAACATTGCTAAAGCCAGCTAAATTAAGTAGGGACATGTACATCTGCAAAACACTGCTTCAGATGCTATCCAGATGAAAGCAAGCATTTATTTCTGTTCTCAATGAAAACATACAAACTGAAAGTACTACTATAGAGAAGAAGAAATTTAAACAAAGTCTGATACTTCAGAACAAGGTGATCATCTCAGAAATACGTATATGTGATGTTCTTAGAGTGTAGAGGAGTGTAAAAAAGAAATTAAACACTTTTATTTCTTATTCCTAGTGTCCTTGTTTCGTGGGATAGAAATTTTCTTTTCTTTCTTTCTAGTAGCTGTTACAGTTCTATGTTGATAAGACACTAATTCTTTAGTTGTTGCTGAGCAGTGCTTACCCTAAGTCAAGAATTTTCAGTTTCCTGTGCTCTGCCAGTGGGTAGGTGCACAAGAAGCCAGGAGGAAGCACAGTCAGGACAGCTGACACGAACTGGCCAAAGGGGTATTCCATACCGTAGAACATCATGCTCAGTATATTAACTGGGAGGGGTTGACTGTAAGCTGCCTTTCACAGCTTGGGGATAGGCTGGACGTTGGTCAGCAGGAGGTGAGCAATTGTCTTGTGCATCACTTGTTTTTCTGTGCTTTTATTCCTCTCTCTCTTTTTGTTGTCTCCTCTCTAGTATATTATTATTATTTTTTTTAATAACCCATGGTCTTTATTTCCCTTTAAGATTCTCCTCCCCACCCCACTGTGGATGTGAGTGTGTAAGCAAGTGGCTCCACGGTGCTTAGCTCTCAGCTGGGGTTAAACCACAGTGCCTGGTTATGCAGTGAATATCACAATGACACGTCATATACAAATACAGCTTCTAAGACTTTTTTTTTACACTGTGAGATAACAGATGCAGTACAGCCCGATATATATATTTAGCAAATGTGAATAAGCGTCCATTTTCTTAAGAGAAATGTAATAACTTCCCTCTCTCTTGCATGAAAGTAACCTTGAGCATCTGCAAGTGGTTCTTTGAACCATAGCAAGATGAGGAAAGAGACTGTTGTTAAAGAGGTAACATTTGTTTGATCCCAAGACATGGGTGGAAGTATGGAACAAACTTGAGATTGTCAACTAATAAGTTACGCTCATGAGCTCATAATTTATTTTGGAGTGTCAGATGTTATAACATCCTCCACTCTAGTTTTACTACTGTCCTGTGCAGCCTTCTGAACAAACACTGTCAGCCTGTCATTTGTTCCATCTATGCTCAAATATAATACTGTTAATGTCTTGTATGGACATTTTTTTTTTTAACTATTGAAAAATAAAAGTAAATGCTTATCTTACAAAGTTGGGTATTTCTTTCTAAGTTTCTGTTTAAAACTGTTTATCTGCATGTCTGCTTAACTTATCAGGGCAACTGAGACTGACATATATGATAAGTAATGCAAATGTTGCTTTTATATGATATAATTAGACTCTGGTGCCAATTTAACTTATACTGACAACATTGTGCCAGCTCCTATAAACAAACTGTTTCATAATAAATATGAAGATATTGCATACAAATAAATTAAGTGACTTTGCTCCTGAATGCATCAGAGCAATATCGGTTACTGGATGTGCCATAGTTTCTAACGTGTTATATGTTGAGACAGTCAAAAAACTAAAAGGTATTAAGCACTCCCTTCAAGGAGGGGAAAGACTTCAGCTGTTCTTGAGATGGGACTTAAGACCCATAAGATAAGTTTAGAGAGAGATGCACATGGCTCTGGGGGTGGATGGCCCAGCAGAACTGGGTTTTGTGTGACTACAGGACAAAACACAGACTGGCTGTATTCATTATCCTGGTCATCCATGATCTGCTTCAGCCTCAGCCTCATCAAAAGAGGAATAAAATCAAGTCTCTTGGTGCATAGGTACCTGTGTGCCTCTGTGCAGGTTTTTGTTCTATTCCATAAGGCACATGCACCATGTGTTTGTGGTAAATGGTCCTAGGGACTGATGCAGCCTTAAGGCTAGAAGGCTTCGAGTTTATCAGCAAAGACATTTGATTACAGGTAAGCCTAAAATGAGTATATTGTAGCCATTTCAGCCACTGCCAGCATACATGCTTTTCCCAAAGTGACTGGTTTGTAAAATGTGGGTTTATATTTTTCTTTTCCTTGAAATTCAAGTGGCATGTGTTTATTGTGTTTTTTGAGGCCCAAAATCTGGTTTGGCTAACCTTGTGAAGGAATAACAAAACACCAGGGGTTAAAATCATGGCAGTGTTCCACCAATGTAAATTGGGGCAGAACGTCGCCCTGGGATATAGAACAATTAATCACATATCACACAGCAGCAAAAAGCTGTTAGGAAACCCAGACTGTCTGACTTGTGATCCATCCACTTGCATGACCATGCTGCCACATTTTGACACCCTGTACTGGAAGAGCCTCCAGAGTGAAGCAGCAGTGCAGAACAGGAAGATTTTACAACAGCTCCATAAATAGATCCTTAACAAACATAGCTCTGTCTTAGTCAAGAGAGCAATTAAGTCTTTGTTTTCAGTCCATAAGGTAAAGTTTGGAAGATCCTGGATTAGACAGATGTCTCTGATAGTGAGAGGGTAAAAGGAAATGGGTCACACACACCTGTCCAGAGTTTTTGGGGAGTGAAGTGGAACACCAGGATTTCAGACACAGGTCTGAAAATGATGGAGGTTTCCCAGGCCAGCTCTTACGTAATTACAGGCACAGAGAAAGGATGAGAAAAGCCACAGACATGGGCTTAGAAAGCGCAGGAAGGAGCACCCAGGCAAACTGATTCCGTGGGTCTTGGGCACAATATCAGTATGCAGAAACAGGTTTTGAAGTTTAATAAGGAGCACAGCAGCACAACACCTTGAAAGCATGGCTGGGAAGTTGAAATGAGGATGAACACCTGTAACTGGGCCAGGCTCAGGCCTCAGTACTTTATTCTGAGCTCAAGTCAAGACAAACAAGAACCCTTTCATGGTGTTCAAGGCCGTGATATACATCCTTACTTTGTTGCTTCATTATGCAGCTGTGTAAAGATAATTGAGAGAACTAAGCTAGATTTTTCATCAACAAGCAATAAAATGTGATAAATATGCTACATGGAATGGCAAATGTTAGAATTAATAAGCTGAAATGTTGACGAATTACTGTTTATATACTTGACATGTAATAATTGCTTCATTTATCATTTGAATCTGGAAAACTTAAATAGCAGGCATTTATAATTAATTTTCTCCCCTTGCAAACTGCAATTCATTCCACACTCAAAGGAGTCAGCGTTAATTTCTTTTCTATCAGCCACAGGCCATAAGTTAATGCATTAAAAAAAGTCAGAACATTTAAAATAACAGTCTAATTAAATTATATCCTCTACTGTTGGAGAAAAACATATGATTCTTCAGGAGATAATCAGTCACCACAGTAAACACCATTTAGTTCTTCTCACAAATCTGTGTCTACCCACTGGCAATCTTGGACTGTCAAGATGAAGCATTCACTTTCCAGAACAGATGAAGGATATTGACTTCAGCCTCATTAGCAACTTCAAATGAGAATGACAATGGGAGTTCATTAAATAATAATATTTTTCCATATACTAAGTTTTCTTTATTGTACAGAAGAATATGCTTTTCACAGCAGCTGAAAAAGCCCACATTTCTGATTCATGCTTCCCCGTTGATCAGCTGGATAATGCCCTTTCCCGAGGGTAATGCCGTTTTTTATAGCACTCCTCAGGCAGGCCTACTAGGCCAAGGGCCTAAAGGAGAGCCACACAAGGAACCACACAGAGACAGCAGCAGGAGAGGGCAGAAAGAGAGAGGGCAGAACCCTCTGACTTTTATTTATATGTTTTCACACATCACCGTGGATTGGAGGTAGAAATCACCACCTCTTTTAATCCACTGGTCAAAGTATTTGTCAATCATATTTCTCCACCCATTATACTGGAATTATAAACATAGATACAGTTTAGGAAAGCATAGATAGTTACCAAGAGAACCATGGCCATGTTTACAGAAAGTCTGAGAAAAATGTTACAGAAAGAAAAACACTGAAACACTGCAAAGTCAGGGCAACAGTTTTTCTACTGGAGCAGCAAGGGCTGCTACTGCCTAACTGAAACCAGTAAGGCAGATGGTGCCCACCTCAGCTCAGAACCCTGGAAGTGCCTTGCTCCAGGTTGGATCCATCCAAGTCCCTGGGAAGATCTGGGCATTTCTGTGAGGACCACGTCAGTTGAAGCATCTACATAGAAAGTGCTCTTCACAAACAGAAGTTGCTGTCCTATGGAGTGGAGTGGAAGAGTATCATTAAAGACCTGTGGGCTTTCACTCATACAGTTTTCTAGTCAAAGACTCTTCAAATAGGTATAAGAGATCCACTTAATATATACAGCTGGGAACAAGTGCCAAAGAAAGGCTGGACTAGCTACTTTTACACAGCAAAATGATCTCAGGTCTCCAACAAACAGCTACTCCTTTGCCTATGCCTAGTGTGTGCAGTGCCTGTGAAAATCACTGACATAGCTACCCCAAAGGTTATTTTATTATACAATCATTACAGCTGAAAAAGAATTAGAGTTTGGTTTTCTTTTTTCAGCTGGTAGACATTCTCACATCATAAATTTCATTAAGTTCTGGCAAGAGATTGAGTGCTTCATACTAAAAAATTTCCCTCAGTATAACCTATTTACTTTTAATGATGTTTTTCCATCTTAGTACTAGCAAGAATCTTGAAATATTAAGGATAAGGAAATTTTGCAAACTGAAAAGAATGAACACTTCCTTGTGTACAGCCACTACCAATTAGTTCTCTGTTCTGTGTTAAGAATGTCTTTTCAAGTATTTTTAATTTCAAAATCTTCAGGGCAAAAGAGCATGTGACTTCTCTTATGTCTCCCTACCCTAATTAGTAAGTTAATTCCACATACAGAGAACTAAGTAGAACTGACAGACTACAGCTTCTTCTGCATTCTTGCAATTCTCTTTTTCACAAGATACAAGTGAGGTCACGGGCTTTAGAAAAGGATAACAACCCATCTCTTTCAAGATGCATTCCAGCACCTTTCTCACAAAAACTTAGGGAGGTCATTCATTTGTACAGGTTATTCCAAAGTCCTCCTTTGGAACTTTCAAGACAGTGCTCCAATCTTTGCTGTCTCCAGGAAAAGCCATACCACTCTCTAGCAAGCTGCACTGAAGGTGTACGTAATCCATGAAGTCCTGGCTCCTGCTTCCACAACTGTTTAGGCATTTTGCACTGAAAGATCATGGGAAACAATCTGCAGCAGCCTCTCAGAGGGCTCCACTGCTCCCTCTTCCCAGCAGACTGCCTTTTCCAGTGAGCACTTGGATCAGACTCCTTTGGCGCTCCCTTGCCCTGCCCAGCAGGGCAGTGGAGAGAGGAAGGGAATACTTGCAGCACTGAGGATGCTCATTTGGGACACAAGTAATGAGTACTTGAGCTCATTTGGCTCACCTCAAATAAAGTTAAGACACTTTGTTTAAAGGTAAATGGCAGCAACTCCTCTTAGCAAGACTACGGGAAAAAGAGTAAGCCAATTGTCTAAAGAGAAAGGGATAGCATCTAAATCCCAGAGATCATTTTAGGCATGAAATCTGATTTTACTTAAGCACCTTCTTGCATACTTGGCCTAGCTCTAGGGTTAAATGAGAGACACTATGCTAGCCAGCAGAGATGGCATCTTCCCTCTCTGCCTCACTCTCTCAGCACACTGACCATCAGCTTCAGCTGCAACTTTGGCCCCTGGAACTGAACACCTAAGAGGAGTGTGGTGCTCAACACTGGCACATCCTTGTCCTTTCGCCAATCATATCAGGAATCACCTACAGCTCTGTTGAGGAATCAATATAACTTAGACCCACTAAGTCTGAACACATTTTATGCAGCAGAAGGGGAAGTCAATCCAAATCCTTTCCTCATGACAAAATCACTGGTTTCATACAAAGAGATATTCTGACCATGCAGTTGGCTAGGCATGCTTATTTCAAGTGGGATATCAGAGATTTTTGCCCAGTTTCTTCAGAGAAGCAAAGCTAAAAAATTGAGACAACCAAAGCAATGGACTAGGAGTTTCTCTTGTGTTATACAGAAGATGAAACTATCAAGTAAAACTTCAATTAGACTTCATAATTCAGAAACATTAGCAAGAATAATTTTTAACAAATTGCAACTGCATTATAATTACATTACAATTACACTAACTGCATTGTAGTTAATGTGCCTGTAGTATAATGTGCTTTTGTTTTCTTTCCTTAAACCCAAATAATCAGGTGGACTAATTACAAAGAATTGTTTGAGCTATGCGAAAGCTGCTCTTTGTTGGCACAAGTCTAGTCATGTATATCATTTCAGCTAATTACGACTTGTCCTGTTCACTGCAGAAGGTGATCTTTGGAATTCTCCAATAAGCAGCATGAAAAATGATGCAGAGAGTAATTTTGGAAATAGGGCAACATTTTAAAGAACTGGAAGCCAGGAGAGGATGTTATCCCAATGTGGGATAAAATCACCTCCATCCCTGAAGATCCAGTTCCAAGTTTTTGTTCTAGTCTAGTTACAGCAAGTACCTGAATTTACATTTCCTTATTCATTCAAAGGTAGTTTAAATAAATATTCTTAATGGGATTTTTTAGGTTATCTAAGATTACTCTGAAAGGTCTTCCATACTGGACCAACAAAATTCTTATGAAATTTGAGGCCATAATTTAAGAAAAAAAAATTGTTGCATGAAAACTGTTCTATTTTGTCAAAAGGTAGCTTTTCCAGACTGAAAATAACCCCAAACCCAAACCAAATTGAACAAACCAACCAACCCAGTATCATTGGTATGGCAGTGTTCCCACAGTGATGATTAACTTCTGATCTCTCCTCTCCTCTCCTCTCCTCTCCTCTCCTCTCCTCTCCGAGTCGAGCCGCTCCGCCTCGCCCGCAGCCCCCGCTCCTCCGGGAGCTGCTTTCGCACCGGCTTTGACTAGAATTGCAAATGCTTTCAGGGAAATGTAAAAACTCGTATAGAGACTATTGCAGCCCGGTTGAAGAACCCCGCCAAAACCCCGCTCGGCTTCTGCCTTTTCTCCAGTTTATTTCTTCTCTCTTCTGCTGTNTTTTTCCCCCCTTTGTTCTGTTCTAGCTGTTTTCCTTTTACGTTACTTAATCCTGTATCTCTCCTCAGATTATCTTCTCTTGCCTTAACTTTTAAATTCATTGTAATGTTGTTTGTTTCTTTTTTCTTTAACGTAATAAAACGGGGCAATTAATACCAGTCTAAAAGAAAGACGTAATTTGTCAGCTGCTAGCAGTTGCCAGGCAACAGACTACAATATCACCAGTCAGTTGATAGGTGGTTTAATTACCATCTAAATTATTATTGTTTAGGCTTTAATTCTCTCCTATAACATGGTCTCAGAGTGCAGCCCACTAGGCTGGAAGTTTCAGGTCCCCACACAGGAAGGATAGCAAGCACTAGGATTGCTAACTGCTCGTCATAATGCAAACACTTGTTTATTATCTAATAAAATAACCTGTGATGTGTTACTTTATATAGGATGCAAACTGTCATTCCAACAATTGCTTTTCCAAAGGTATCTGGACACCTGAGCTGACAGGCCTGTGTTCATTAAAATGTATGTCTGGTGCTAACAATGCTTAGTTTGTTTTATGCTTGAAGATAATATTTGAAGATATAATAAGAGCAAGTTGAAGACATTAGAAATATAAAATGAGGAAAGGGAGTCCAGGCTGTTAAATCCGAGAGCTTTATCTAACTATGGCGATTCAATAAATATCATTGACAAACTGACTTACAAACAACAAAATAAACCCATTCCAGTCTTTTTGTTTTTAAATGTGATGTTTTTGATTAAGCATTTTGCTGGTGTTATTGAGATTTTGACTTACCAAAACTGATTTTGTCTGAGTGTATAAATTAGTACATAGATTTCAGTGTATAATAAGGCCCACATTCTATGCAAAAATATTATTATATAATTTGTCTCAAGGCAGTGCTGTTGAGAAGGATTGACTGTTCTGCTACAAAGCTGCATAATTCTTAATATTTTTTAGCAGAAAACCTACTCAGCTGTCTAGACAGTGCCAAAATAAAGATCTACAACCAGAGATAAACAATGACATGGAAGCATGCCACTGGTTACCCAGGAACTCCTACGGAACACGTACTGAACATGGGAAGGGAAGAGAGGAGATACTGGTAAGGTGAACTTGAAGAAGCTTTTGTCTGTTTCGTCCTTGGCCAACAGTAATCTTATGATGTTATATTTACAGATGGATGAGAAAGAGCTCTGATCATTGCTGGAAGACAGCTGGAGCAGCCGCAGGACGTACCACAGTCGTTTACATCCATATTTGAGGCTGTAAGCCAAAGAAGCTGAGGAGAGGATAAGCATGCCATTCAACCCAAGTCATTAAGGAGGGTGGTAATCCTCAATGCATGCGAAAAGGAGGCATGTGGAACAGTAACAAAATGTATCTGACATGATTGAGACAGATCACAGGACTGGAAGAGTTTTGAAAGGACCTCAGCCCCATCTCTGCTCAAAGTAAGGTCAATTAGAGGAGGAGGCTTATTCCTGAAGGTAAGATATCAAGATCTCCTCACAAGTAGCCTAGCAATCTAAACAGCGTTTTGCAGCTCAATAGTAATCTTTGTCAGTGCAGGAGTAGCTCAGCTCAGCTTAAGACAAAAATATGCTTCATTTTTCACATGACAGATTTGCAGAGATTCAAGTCTGCAGTTTGGGACTATTTGGTAAATGCCTTCAACCAATATATTACATATTATATTATATTGATTTAAGAAATTCTAATTGAAAAGTCACCAACATTTCAGATAAATTTCATTTGCCTCCTATTGTGTTGGGTTTTTTAAATTTGATGGTGTAAAAGTACACTTGATGTTTAAAAATCTTAAAGTGGTTTTCTTCTGATTAATTAACTGAGGAATGCAATACAGGTTAAGATGATATGTAGGACAGAGAGCTTAGTGTAATACTTACAAGAATGTCCTGTGAGACAATCTTGTCCTTTTTATGGTAAAGTGAATTAAGGATCAGATTTAGTCCTCACATTGGTGAATGGAATTCATTCAGATTTGAGAGAAACCCATTCAGGCCTTATTTTCATGATTTCTGTTTTTATTTCAAATATCAGATCATTCAGAACTTAAGATCATAATTAAAGTTAGATGCTTCACTTGATCCCTAAGTTTCAATGAAAAGTGCTGAATGAGACCAAAAAAAGGGCTTTTAGGAGTCTAAGTTCCCACTGGTCAGAGAAAGTAACTTTTGTCTAGATGTACTAAGAAATAGTGTTAGGTCCTAAAGCAGTGTGTTAAAATTTTATATAACTGTGTTACCAGTGGTTTTCTTTCTTTCATGCATCCACAAGTTTGTCTGTACATTATTTCTGATTTAAATAATTGTTTAAGAGTCAAGTTCAAAAATTGAAAGATTTGAGGATAGAGCCAAAATGTTGTTCTCAAAGTTAAAAATTGAGGACTTCCCAGACAAACTGTCTTCCCTTCTTATTGTTAGTCTGTGTGTACTTCCACTTATAACCATCACCTGATTTGAATATTTTTTTCCTTTTTAAAGGGATCTCTATACAAATTTTGCTCAACATTGATAAAGCTAAAATCATTGCTTTCATTATATTGCCCAGCAACTTCCTATCACTCAGATCTAAGGTTGGGAATAGGATAATACTCTTCTGTATTTTAACTTTCATGTCTTCTGAATAAAAACTAATAATTAGAAATCACTTAGACTTAAAGGAAGATCAATATCTATAGTTACAGTGAGAATTTTGTCTGATGGAGAAACAACAGATTTAAACATATTGTAATGAAAGAAAATTCATTGGTGATACTGACTCTAGAAGGAATAAACAAGCAGGGTATTGCTTCACATTTTCTGCAAGTGAACTGAAATTCCATCTCATTGAGGAGCTTGGCTACATTTTAAATAGAAATAGAACACAGATTTAGGATTTACCAGTGCAGGGAGGGTTATTCCTTTCCAGAGGAATGTTCTTTTTTTATTTGTTACAGGATACCCAGTCGTAGTACTGAAATGTGAACAACCTGGGACTTTAGTGACTTCTTTTTTTTAACCCTTATGAGGTTGCCTGATCCTGATACACTCTAGTACTTTACAGAGGCATTAAGACAGTAACAATAATTTTAGTTCATTAACTGAACAAAAGTATAATCAAATATTAAGAATGGTTTAATATGAACCGATTTCCTTTGCTAAAAATATAAAAGTACTGCCTCCTTTTCCCATTTTGTACTGTGGTCCCCTGAAGTTCCTACTTCCAGCTGTATTGTAAAACCTTCTCCAACCATTGCCCAACTATTTTCATTCCACTGACACAAATGTTCACCATTTGTTTGTCTTTTGAAACTTAGGATCAGAAATCTGCACTCTGCTCTCTATCAGCCATCTCTCTGCTAATTGAGCACAATCCTTTTCCAAACAGCCTTCCTGGGCACCCATAATTTATTCCCTATACTTCTTCATTTACCTTTCCTAATTACTCTTTCAGTGTATTTTTTTGAGGATCCCTCAAAGCAGACAGTCATGATCTGGACAATGGGACCCTCAGAAATTTCAAGGAAAATGTCAAATTAGAGGTGGTGTTTGATACACCAGTGGGCAGAGCTGCCATCTGTGGAGAGCCTTGGCAGACTGAGAGGAACCACATGAATTTCAGCACAGGCAAATACAAATTCTGCCCTGGCTGGCACAGAGCACGTCCTTGCATCAGCACAGGCTGGGAACTGCCCAAGGAGACCTGGTGCACAAAGCTGATCATGAGTCAGCCCTACACTCTTGTAGCAAAGAAAGGCATGAAGGTAGCAAAGAAGGGCATGAAGATGGTCACAGGTTGGAAAGAGATGCATGGTGAAGACATAAAATTTCAATTCTTGCAGGTAAGCAAAATTCAACTGTGCAAGAACTTGAGCAACCTGGTGTAAGCTGGGCCTGCTTTCAGCAGGAGATTGAGTGGATAACCTCAGAGGTTCCTTCCAAACTATTTTATTTCATTATTCTACGGCTGTCCTGTTACTATGGTAAAATTTACGCAGCCATTCACTTTAGTGTTTTACATATTAAAATTGTAACTATATTGTCTGCAGCATTTAACTATTTCAGATTGAACATTATAGCATCACTACCGTATAGATATAAAAATTAGAAAAGAAAGATACTGTATATTATTTTTCTATTTCTTCCTTATTATTAACCCTCATATTCTTATCTAGGCTACAGTGCTTGGAATCAATGTCAAAATATGATCTTGAACCTCTTCTGGGGAGCAAAGAGCAAACTGAAGAGAGGAGTGCAGGGACAAAGATCACTGCCTTCTGCTGACTCCTCAGTGCCCTTGCTTGGATCATGCACCACTGACACAAGCCATCTGTTCCTTCATTCAGATACTGGTCTGCCCTGAACATTTGGGCTGCTTTGGAGTGCAAATGCTTGCATACACGCCAAATGGGACACATGCTGTATCATCTATATATTTTGGTCAATTACTCACAAACTTAGGAACAGAAATGGTAAAGAATGGGTAAATTACACTATTAGAGAATACAGAAATGTAAGATTCTGTCGTGGTTTCACTCCAGCCAGCAGCCAAGCCCCTCACAACCACTTGCTCACTCCCCCACCACTGGGATCAGGGAGAGAGTTGAAAGCATAAAAGCTAGAAAACTTGTGGGTTGAGAAAAAGACAGATTCATAGGGAAAACAAAAGTTGTGCATGCAAGCAAAGCAAAGCAAAGAATTAAATCACTACTTGCCATGGGCAAGCAGGTGTTCAGCCATCTCCCGGAGAGCAGGGCCCCATCCCATGTAACAGTTACTTGGGAAGAGAAATGCTAACCCTTCAAGAGTTGTCCTCTTCCTTCTTCTTATTCTTTATATACTGAAAATGATGTCAGATGGTCTGGAATATTCCTTTGGTAAGTTGGGGTCACCTCTCGCAGCTGTGTCCCCTCCTAATTTCCCATGCATGTCCGGTTTCCCTGCCAGCATGGTAGTACAAAAAGCAGAAAAGGGCTTGGCTCTATATAAGCACTGCTCAGCAACAACAAAAACATCTCTATATTATCAACCCCGTGTTGAGCACAGATCCAAAAGAGAGCCCCACGCTAGCTGATGTAAAGAAAATTAATTTTACCCCAGCCAAAAATAGCAGAAATGTTCATCACAGTGACGGTAAAGCCACAACGTGAAAGTCAGAGAGTTTATAGCCATAAAGCATAATACGAAATCGTATTTAAGCCATAAATGCTGAAGGAAAACAAAAGAATAACTCCAGATCACTATACTGAACAGAATTTTCAGCCTGAGCGTGTATTCCCTTCACAGCTCCGGGCGCTGTGCGCCCAGGACGGAACGCGGGGAGGCTGCGGCTGCCGGGCAGAGCCGGGGGCTCAGCGCCACCTGCAGCCCGCGCTGGGGCACGGCCGGCACGGGGACAGAGCGGGGACATTCCGCACTCCTGGGACAGCAGCACGGGCTCACCCGCCCTTGGGACCACTCGGTACTGCCACCTTCCCTCCCCCCCGAGAAACCGGCAACAAATGCAGACCGAAGCTTTTACGCTGTTGTTGTCGTTGGTTTTTTTTTGTTGTTGTTTCTTTCTTTGTAATAAATCTTGTCTTTTATTCAAAAGAGAGCCTTATCTGAACATGGCTAACTTTCAACAGAAACTGTCCTGAAAATTTGAGATAATGCTCAGAAAGCTACAGTCCTATGAATTTTAATATATAAATAAATTATCAAATTTTTAAACTGGTAAGCAATCTGTTACAGAAAATGTACAAAATCAGTTTCGCTGGAAAAGGTACGGTTAAATGACTGCATTTTGCAAATAATGTTAGAAAAAAATCTTATTATTTGGCCATATAAACAAAAGTGTTTCTTTATGGCAGTGTTTCCACAAGCAGTGTGGTTCAAAGCAGGTAAACAGGAAAGATTAAATCACTGCTTTTTAGTGACTCAGCTTTATTGAGCCTAGCAGTTACAGTCACAGTAGCCTTCAAAGTGTTTTATTGCTCTAAGCATACACTAAGCCAGATCCTAGTTTTCCAGTTAACTACACTGGGACCATTAATGCATATCTAATTTAGACATGAATTATTCATGTTCCATTACTTTGGGCATTATTAAAAACCTTTAGCAAGTCAGGTAAGCGGTTAAGAGAAGATAAATGTATTTGGCATGCTGTAAATGTACTGCATTTACAACAGTTTAATTACATTGTTAGGGGAGATGGAGTATTTGCTGATGACTTACATTATAAAAACATTATAAAAATATGTGAGGCCATACCTTCACTGAAATCACATTTTAGGTCAACCCTGACAATCACCTGTGCTTAACACTCTGTCAGAGCTTGACTGTTCTATGAAACTTGTTCCACAAGTAAACCTCTCAAGAAACAAACTCACTCCTTTTCTTCTTCTAAGGTTTCAAGCAAAAGTGCAGAACTTGAATTACTGAAGAGTGAGTGAGGTTTGCAGCTTGGGTGCTGACCTTCAGAAACATTCTGGCTGTCCTGCACCAAAAGCAAACTCAGCCATCAGCAGAAGAGATGTCAGGGCATCTAGGGGATGGAGGCGAGCCAGGCTTTTGATATGAATTCACAGTCTGAATAACCAGATCCATAGGGCATGACGTTCAGCCACTATGTGGTGGAAATGGCATACCATTAAAGTGCCAGAAGGCATTGCCTGCTCACAGGAGACTGCTCCTGGGCAGAAGCTACTCACATAATGAGTTTATAGAGTAATTCTTAAGTAAACAAGGAGCTTGTGAGCTTTTTTTTGCATCATAGCTGCTGCAGTCCAATAAAACATTTAGCCACTTACTTAAGCAAGCTCTAACTTAAATGTTTAGATTAAGCACTTCTAGCTATTTCTCTTGACATGTTCTTAAATGCTTTGGAAAATTACCCTTCTCTGAAATGCTGCCACCGGCATTGTGAATGATGCAAAATAAAAATGCATTATAATAGGAAATCTTGAACTGTGCTCCTAACTAGTATATCTGGAGTGGTTTAGTGGGGGGTTATTAAGAGCACAGATATGGTTATAGATAAGCTGAAAAAGCTTGAATGTATTTTGTAATAAATCTTGTCAATAAATAACAATAAACTCCTTTCAATAAACAATTGGAAGGAGTCAGCTCAAAATAACTGAGTTCTTTACAGCTTAATTTAAACAAGTAGAGATTATTTTGGCAATGCAGTTTGGAAATTATATTCACTCTAGGCAGAGAATGGTAAAAATATCCAAACATTTCTTTATGCAAGTACCTTTTCTCAGTACTAAGATCTAATATTTGTTTAGCTCTATGGTATCTACTACAAGAGGATAGCATTCCACCTAGTGCATTACCAGGTAGCAGAAATATTATCCATTATCATAAATAGAGTTATTTATTCTCCACTATGCACAAATGACATTCATTTATTCAACATAATTGTAGGGATCACATTTTAATGCCATAGTCCTGTACCAGTCACAGGAGAAAGGCTGGCAGAGAACACTTCGGTTCTTGAGAAGTGAAGTGAGATTCATCTCACCTAATTTTTCTTTTGCTTACCTAGATGTTTTTTATTGACTGTAATGGAAGATAAACACCTCCAGAGAGCAAGACATTAGAGACAACTAGGGCAGAAAAATCAATTCAGTCCTAGATGTTTGATAATAGAGAAGTTTTGCCTAACACTGAAGTCTGCTATTTAGGACCTTGTTTGCCTCGGTCCTCCTGAAAATTACTTGTCAATGCAGCTTTCCTGGGGGTTGTACTTCTTACTTTCCCTGTTGATCAAAGATGATCTACTCCACACCTTTTGCCAAAGAAAAATTAGGAAAGAAAGTTTGATCTATCTAGAGGATATTGCCAGGCTTTTTATCTTACATAACTGTCAAGACTTATGCCAGTTCAGAGCTGGTTCTATTATGGCTTACACAAATCATGTCTAATTAATTTCACCACTACATTACTCTCTAGTACAAAAAAACCCCAAAACAATAACACCCACTAATATATGTCTCAGTAATTAGTACTTGTCTGGCAGCCCTAAGGTAAGTTAAAATGAAACTGCTGTTTTCATTATGACTGCCTTTTGACAATGTGATAGGAACGTATTATTACGGACTAGATGAGCAAAGATGTATGTGAGAAAGGTGAAAGGTCATGAATAACTCTTTCCAGGTCCCATTTACTCTAGGAACCTCTGTCAATGGCATATCTCTGCTGTAATACACTGGCTCATCTGCTTTGTCTACAAAAAGCAAGAAGGACATCAAGACTTTCACTTATTTCCATGCCTGGCCCACACATTAAAAGCGAACCTGAGCACAGAGGCCATCCCAGAAGAGGCTGCCAGAGACACACGCCTCATTGCAGGTTCCCTTCTGAAAAGAGGGCTGGACAGCATCAGTCTTTTGGGACTTTGGAGGTGGTAGGTTAAAGTTTCCTCACAAGGTCTTTAGAATGTGGTGTAAATTTTATCCTAGGAAAGAACAGGGAGAAAACAGAGAAGTTCATGCACTGTCTTGAAGATGCTGCCCAGAAGATTTGATGACAAGTAGAAGATTTATTACAGTTCTCCCTTGCCACACTGAAGTGAATGATTTCCATCTGCCCACTCCAAAAGTTCCAGAAATGGGAATAGCTGTAGTAAAGAGTCTCAAAAGGTCTGAAAGGTCAGTAAAATTTTACACTTCTTTAAGAAAACTGCAGATAATTTCTCAGTTGATTGGGATGTGCCATAAAAAACCCTGCAACTTCTGTTTGTGTGCAGTTAAATGGCTTCAGACTGCATTTCTTGACATTTTGTTGGCTAATAAGAGAATACACCTAAGAATAAAATGCACATATGGAATATTTATTTGTCATACCATCCCTGACAAGTGAATTTCCCTTTAGACTATAAATACAGAACAGCTGTGAAAACCAAGACAACTTATTATAAGCAAGTATATGCTGAATGAGAAAATGAAAAGCGGTTATTTTGGAAATTGAGTCTTAAGGCTTGAAATAAGCCCATAGAAAGTTTAATGAAATTCTTTATACTAATCATGTTTTTTTAAAAGGAGAAATATGGATTTTTATATTTTTTGGTGATACTGGTGTCTTCAAACATCATCTGTCTAAATTTATTCATTAGACAGAAATGAAAATTGGCAGTTGTATATGTTATTATCTTAAACTGGCATAAGTTTAAATATGAGATCAGATCCTTTCTAAAAATTTAAAGTAGACTTGTAAGCAGCATGGAAATTGTAACATGGCTTTCATGGGTTTGGCCATGTCAAGACACATAGCTTTAAAACCAATTTGGATGAAATCTGCTGTCTGTAAAACAGTATTAATGAAGATACTTGTTCTAAAGTTTACTAAACTCTGTGGTTGTTTTTACTATGCAAACATAATGGAAGAAATATATCAAACATTTCATATCCAAGCGTGGTCTATTAAACAAGTGCAATGCAGCACATTCTATTAAACAAGTTGCTTGGAAGCAAGATTTTAGAAGCTTTTCTTTTCAAAATAGACCTTCCATGTAAAAAATTAGGTGGAAGCTTTGTGTAGTCATCTTATGTCAACAGAGAGGGATATATTTCAGGCACTGAAATCAACGTAATTCCTCGGGCACACACTACAGAATAATTTAACACAACTGGTGGTCTTTGCTTAAGAAAAGCCAAACACTGGAGCAGCAGGGATTCTGCAGGTCAGGAAACAGCGTGGGAAAACCTGCTGGTACTATGGATGGCATTCTCATTTCAATGAACAGCAATTTTAAACATTCTCTGAAAGTCATCAGTAAATACATAAAACTTTTCAGAAGAATTTTCACTTTAGTCAATTAGCAGCAAAGATGAGAGACAAATGGTTTACTTTATGTCTTGCCTGAAGTCATTTATAATTTCTATTTCTGATGTTCCAGGATATAGAATAGCATTTGGATACTTAAGACAGAAAATGCTTTCAAACCTTAGTTATAATAATCTGCAGCAATAGGTCTTATATGAATAGAATTAAGTTACAGTGTCACCATAAAAATAATTTTAAAAAGGGTTTCAAAGTTGTGTTATATTGTCAAATTGCATAAAGTATCAAGTTAACATTTCATGTCCCTCAGTGTGAAAATTAATTTTAATTACATACATTTAAAACCAGAAACTATGGCCACTTGGTCTGATTAACATGAGTTGAAGCAAGCTAGAGTTTATGTTAATTACATTAAATACCCAAATTATACCTTTTGTTATAAACAGAAATATTTCAGAAACTGATAGAAAAGCACTGAATAGTCTGCTCTAAGAATTTGAATATGCTCATTTTTCATATACTTTTTCATCTTTCCCTTCAGCATCCAGACCGAAGAAGCTTTCTTCTTTTCTCTTCTCTACCCCTTCTCACTTTAAAAGCATGTCATCACAATTGAGGCAAATGATGATTGTCAGAAGAAAACAGGAGAAATAAAAGAAGATATTTCACTCCTGTTTCACTACAATAGTTAATGTCTTACCTTGCATCTTTACTCAGCAGAGATCTACAAATTCTCTCCCGATCTGATACTTGCACCTAGGAAGTTAGGTCTTTATCCTATTTTTAATAAGTCCAAACTGGGTTTTATATATCAAACTCACACTGAAGCATAGCACATTATCTCTACCCAGTAATGAGATTTAATAGACAAACCCCTTCTTTTTGACTGCATTTTTTTCCAATGGCAGATTTAGTCTGAATCTCTAAAATAATATGTATAGTTTACTTAAACTATCCCACAGGGCTGCCTCTATTCTTGCCAGAATCTGACATTTATAAGTTTATATAAGGTCATCTTTCTCCACAGGCTAAGAATTACAGCAATGTCACTTTTTCTGCTTAACAAAGCCAGTTCCCAAAAGGGCAAGAGACTACAGGATCCAATTGCTTGGAAATTATTTCCAAAAACCTGAGAGAGCAAAGAAAAGATGAGATTTAATAGCACCTCTCATTCATTCATAAATTTAAAATTCTGAAGTTGTGTTATCTGTTAAGAATGATGAGGCCTATCAATGCTTTTAGGAAGTAAAGACTGGTCAAAGAAGTGAGCTAACACTGAAGTCAGTGGAAAACCCCCATCCATGAGCTAAGGGACCCTGGGTCACCATCAAGTCAGCTTTAGTGACAGCAATCATGTGTGTGCTGATGGAGGACAGTGCTGTGAGCCTAGAAGGGAAAGGAATTTTCCCCATTTCTGGGATCTGCAATTCATTACCCACACGGGACTGTGTGAAATTTCAGATGCAACTTCATTTTTGCTCTCCCACTGCAAGGACTAATTTTTTCTGGCATTTGTTTTTCCAATACAACAACCCAATCCCCTCCCCCCTCTCCCCTCCCCTCCCCTCCTCTCTGCATAGTAGCATTATACGATATTTGAAGGTTTGCACCTCTGCTGGTTTGCATCTTTGAGAGTACAAATGCAATTCACCTTCACGTACCCCCCTCACCAAACCAAAAAATAAGCAAACCAGAACCCAACAAAAAACCCCAAATACTTTTATATAATACTTTTGGCTTCTTTCAATTGGATTTATGCCACCAGGAACACCTTTCTCCTTCTGATTTAAGATTAAATTAAAAACACCCCATATCCAACCAAAGAACTTTCAACAACAAACTGTCACTTTCATCTTTTTAATTGCAGAATTATGTTGCTGGGTTTCCTTTTGTAGCTGGCACAAAACCATGGTACCTTTCAGTTTTAGTTTATATAAGATAGTGTAGTTCCTTATGCTGTAGAAGGTCTTGATTTGCACATAAGCTGCAAGTGCAAATCCCAGTTCTTCCTACTCTTTTCCTTGTGTATTGCTGTTACCTGGAGCAGAACCACATAAAATACTGTTCTGTTCTACTGTTCCCTGCTGCAATCTTACTTAGAAACTGTTTTTTCTTCCATTAAAATCAATGAGAAACACATCACCACCATGAAACCCTCTCTGCCAGATTTGCATATGGCAAAAGCCCTGATAGACATGGATGTAGAAGGATTTTATCTATGTTTTATCTTGTTCTCTGATTGTTGATTCTCACAGCAGTTCCCAATACTGACTTATGCCCAAAGAAAACCTTTCCCTTCCACTCGAAACAAGCAGCACTCTGGTTGCTTATTCCTTGACACCTTTCTCAGGTGAAGTACAGCTGCTGCTCTTCTGGAGCACAGTCCTGTGCCTGGAGAGATGCCCAGGAAGGCTCAGGTGAGCTCCCTCGAGATGTTCACACCCTCTGATGCTCCTGTTGTCAGCTAATGCAATTTCTATTGCTCATGCACACATTATTGGTCTACTTTCCATGTTCAGTCTTTCATTATGTGGGACATGGGACACATCAAAAAAGTTGTATGTCAGATGTTTGATTCAAACACACAAAGAAATAACCTCCACTTCGCACTGAACTTCTTTCACATACCACAGTCAAGATTTGCAGATATTAACAGAAATAATTTTAGTCACTCCACATATTATATATGAAATTGACACAATCTACATTTTGCAGGAAAAATATTATCTCAAACTGCTATACTTAAGAACACTGTATTTGTTGGAAATTTTAATGAAGAAACATTTTAAGTAGAATGTGACCGGAAGCCAAACAAACAGACCCAAATCCACAAAAACACCACATAAAACTCTATTACAAAACAGTGAAGCTTCACTGACAACTATATTTAGGGTTCCTCTTGATTTAATAGTACTGTATACCACAAATTCTAATGTAGCACTAAGTCAGAGGCTTATCAAAATTCTGTATCAGATTCACATACCCCTACAAAAATAATAAACTCAGGCCATTTGACAAGATGTATTTTTCACAGTATATAGAAATGTTGTAATTTATACCTGTCTTAGTCCAAATTTCTTAACATAAATATCCAGCTCTTTTATCTGGACCACTGAAACAAACAGAAAAAATAGTTAAAACCCACCTCAGCTCACACAGTGAAACTCAGAGATGCCTGGGTAAACAAGTGTTCACACTTATGCATTCATTAATGTTAATGGTAGATATGAAAAGCAGCATTAATTCTTTCTGTTTATCTGTTCATCTACACACATTCATACCAGAGAGTGTGTTTGAAGTACACAGTCAGGAAAACAACAGTTCTGGTACCTCCATCTCAGTACAGTTTCACATGGAAACTGCAAGACGTGCTTTCCCCATGGGGCAGTTTTGAGAACTAAAGGGGGGAGTGAGAAGAAAATGAGAAAAGTTAGGTGGTCTTTTAGAGTCTGTTTCTTGGCTTTGCTGAGAGTCCTCCACATAAATCACACACCAGTGCCAAAATGGAATGCTGACATCATTTTATATCAGAGACAGCTGTGTTTGTTCCTCAGGTTTTCTGAAGGTGGTTCTGAGTGACACCTAAAATAACCTGTGTGATTTGCTTCAAATGAGAAAAGTCAAGATATTTCACTTACAGAAACAATTCTAATTCTAATTTTTCTCACACAACAGTGTCTCTTTACTTCTGGCTTTCAAAAATATACTGGATTGAACTGTCAAAGGACTTTTTTTTCATGCAGGGTGGCATATTTGGCCTTTTTTCTATTTTGTTTTAAGGCACTTTTTTTCAGCAGTAACTGTGGTTAACAGGGTAAAATTAATGAAGCGGAAAATACCACTAATCGAAAATGAATATGGTTATTGGCTCTCTTGGTAAAGTGGATAAACTTTTTTAGAAAGGGAAAAATGGAACATAAAAAACATCAAACAAACCTTTCTGAACCTTCTGCATACACTGTCTCTCAATGTACCATACTGAATAGGCAAAATTTGCAAATGTTAGTTGTAGTGACTCAGCCCTCATATTTGCATGCTTCTCTGTATTTTAGAAGGGTTAACTCTGTTTTGGTTTTTTTTTTTTTTTTTTTTTTTGTTTTTTTTTTTTTTTTTTTTGTGTTNTTTTTTTTTTTTTTTTTTTTTTTTTTTTTTTTTTTTTTTTGGGGTTTTTTTTTTTTTTTTTGGCTCCATGATACGGAAATAACGATAGAGAAATAATAAGAATGAATACTTCAACTTATGAAAGATCCTGAATGAGACACTGTGGATGTTTGTTTCTGGCATGACAGGACATAGTCAGTGACTTTATAGGTTGAGCTACAGCTGAGTTTTAGCTGTGTAAGATGATTGAGCTGGGGATCAACCCTATAAACTCCCTATCACCTCCCATTGAAATTTCTCAGTTACTTAAAACAGACAAAAAGTAGAGGATTTTCAAGGAGTCTAAAATGAAATATTTTCTGTTTTCAACACCTACAATAAGAATAATCTTCATGATTGGAGACCCATGGGTTAGAAAAACTGAAATGGAATCGGGGGTTACTGTCCT
>VYZT01012778.1:389-29389 GCA_013400735.1 Pomatostomus ruficeps | reverse complement strand
TGTGTGTGTGTGTGTGTTGAATGTTAAGTACTACAACTTAAAGTGGATGGAATATCTTTGATGGTCTAGTGGGACACAGGATGGATAACAAAGGTGAACAGTCACATTGTAAGATAGATGCATTTTGATGCATTTAGGTATACCTAAACCAGTTTTTTCCCTTTGGGTGTATATATCAGTAATCCTATGTTTAGGTCCAGAAATGGAGGCTCACTGATCTTATTACAGACATATATATAATTTGTTTTCTAGTGTAATATATTGTGATTGAAATAAAAACGTGTATCCCATGGATAACAGCTCAGAAAATCTCCCAAATAAGCCCATGATATAAAAAGATGGTGACTTTCTAAAAGCTCTTCGAATCAGTGACACAAGAAGAGCCTTCAGTTCTGTTGTATTGTCTCAGTTTAACACTCATTAAATGTTTCACAATACTATGATCTCCTCGTAGCAAATATCATTAAACTTCCCTTCCTCTGGCACTAAACAGGAATTCATTATTACTTTTTAATTCCATAATAGTACAAGAGAAACAAACTTTCTGAAATTGCAAGTCTTTTTCCAATTTTTTTTTTTTTTTCTCTTTATTTTTTTGGTAGGATCAACATATTTCTATGCTTGGAAAATAAGATGTTCTCTGCTTCTGGGGCATTGGTGAAAATCTGTAATTAAGGTAAGAGAAATAACTTCAGATTTTCTACAATTTCACAGTCTTGCAGCCTTTCATGGCTTGAGAAGTAATGCCTGAAATTCTCTTTCTGTGCTTCTTCTTTATTTACATTTCATTTAGAAACTCAAGTTACTTTGTTGCATTTTTAATGACATAAAGTCTTTGTTGTTACAGCAGCTTATTTAGCTAAACCAGTACCTGTGGGCTTTTTTAGTTTGTTGTTAGAGATGCTATCACAGATTTAAATTTTACCAGCCTGTGGGAATAGATTGCCTTTCTAAAGAAAACAATTCTTTTTGCAAAGTAATTCACCCTGCAGGAATTTTAAGGCCTGAGGATCTGAATCTGGTTTGGGAACACTCTACAGTTAGCATAAAATTTGAAAAACAGCTTTATAAACTAGGACCCTTCACTCCCACTCAAAGAAAATAAGACTTACGGGATTTGCAAGCTTTTGATCCCTCCACCCCTAAATAACTAATATAAGAATTAATCTCTAGGTTGCATCATTTTCCACTGAGGTTCCTTTTCTACTATAGCTAGAATTTGAATAGGCAATGTTGATGTATTGAGACAAAATTACACCCTTCTTTCTAGAGGCATGGATTAACGAACATAAAGTTGTAGCATTTTAGAGAAGTGGAATACACAAACACTAACAGGAGCCAGTGGGAACAGATCTGGCTATCTCTTGTAAGGGCTTTTTCAAATCCTTGCTCTGAGCAGCATTGTGAATCAAATCAAATGATTAAATCAAAGATAAACACAGGAATCATGGGGGCCCAGTTCTCAGAAACAGATGGATTTACCAACCTCTTTCGCTCTGTGTAGTGGGATTACCACCAGCAGGTACTGCATGGAGTTCATCTGGCAGCCTGCTCAGTCTTCTGTATAACTCATCGCATGCATAGCTCGCAGCGCACTGGGTGGAGAAAAGGGATGGAGGAGTGTTGTTTTCTTTAGATCATTCACTTATTTACTAATCAGAAAAACTATTCTTTTTTTCAAGCAGTTATATAACTGAAATACTGTTCAGGTGTCCTAAAGAAACTTCTTAAGGATTGCACATGCACAAAATAACACAAAATCAGCAGTATTTGCTGAACTAAATACAGATATGGAGGTATGTAAGATGTGACCAATTCTTGACAGATTATTTCCGCCACATAATAGACGTGTCTGTTTTCAAGCAAATCTTATGGACAATCTTTTTACAGTTGAATTAATGAGAGGTGAGTTTTACTGGCTGCTGTTGCCTGAAATCACCTTCTCTGCATGGTGTTGGCATGGTTATATTAATGTCCAGTCACAACTTCATTAAGGGTTTGGCTGCAGGATAAAGCAGTAATGCTTTTGTGATAGTTTGGTTAAGAAGTCCCTTATCATTGTTGAATTATAATCTATAAGGAAAATACCTGAAGTTACATATGTGTGAATATGTTTATATATGAGCAACACAATACACCCTCTATGCAGTCTATAGGTTGCAATTTGTATTAAAATGATGATTGAACCCATTCTTTACAGAAAGTTGCAGATGATCAGTTTCTTTTTTATTAATTGAAATTAAATGCTCAGTGAGGTGGTACCTAGAAATAACCTGGTCATACCCTTTGAAATGTCTATGGGAACAGCCAACACCATTCAGCAAAGGCCCTATTTTATCCTAAAAATACTCCAAAATATCAAGAAGTATTTTCTGAGTTAAACCAAAACTGCAGTTTCTTTACCCACTGTCATCAAGAATATATTTTGCTGATATATTGTGTTCATGTATTTAATTTTGTTGATCACATTTCGTTATGTCTTGAAGTGTAAGTTAACTTGATTTATGCAAATTGACAGATTATATCCAAGTTCTAACCCAAGCCTCCCAACAGTTGTTAGCAGATGCTGAGAATCTTTTGCCCTTACTCCAAAGCATATGTCTGCATTTCAGATGATGTTTCTATATTCCTGTGTGAGAAAACAAACTATCATTTCTTGCTGAACTAGACCCACAGCTCCGAATTATCAGTTTTTAGCAGCCTTGTGATATCTGGTAATTTACCTGTAATGCTAGGAAACTAGAAATGTGGATTTGAGTGTAAATATATCAAAGCATCATTCTGACTAAATTTTACGTTCTGTATATAACCTTGACACCAGTTTACATGTATCAGCTTATAGGACTTCTATTACTAAAATTAAACACATATTTATATCCACTGCTTCTAAAACTTATCACTTTATTTCTTTGAAGTAGCGCACAAATAACTTCTGACTGTTTCTGTTGGCAGAAGTTTGAGTTGCAAACTGCTATTAGAAAAAAGAGAGAAGGCCCATAGAGTTTGCAAACTCATACTTAGCAGGACCTACAGTGAAAAATTCTGAAAAGCACAAGAATGGATCAACGTGTGATTTCAATTGTAGGATAAAAATTGGAACAATTACATTTTTGCAAAAAACAATCCTCTCGATTTTAGCTGTGTGAGCTAGTGAAACATCAGAGATTTTTAAGATGCTGCTTTCACAGAGTGGTTAGAAAGTAATCTCTTGTAAAATGGATGTAACTTCTGGGGTTTGTGCATAGTCCCTGCCTGCCCACCTGAAATAGCACACAGCAGAATCATGCAAACTTCAGCTGATTATTTTCCTAAACCCAGAACATAAGTTAGACCTCCCTTAAGAAGTAAATAGCCATTGAATATGGAACAGGATCTGAACTATGGAACTAAAATAAGACATGATTCCTAAAATAAAAGCAATTTCAGACTTTAAATGAAAACTTATTTTATTCTGGTAGAGATTATTCGGTGAATTTCTGGTGATTAGAGGGCATCCAGCCACGAATAGAAGGAATGTATTCAAGCCTCAATATGTTTTATTGCCAGGCTTCTAAATATCCTGAATCCCAGCCATAATGGTGAATTACAGCACTCTGTGTTTTGTTAGAGAGGCAAGGCAAGACAGCACAGCCTTTATCATATGGATCCCACTAAGATGTCAGTGAATATAGGGTACATGCAGACATATAACCTGATTTTTTTTTTAAATGAGCCATCAAATGAAGCCTAGTTGTAGCATTAAACATCTAGTCTGTTTGAGAGTGTTTGATGGAAAATACACATAACTTTAGTGGTGAAAATAAAGTCAGAAACTCCTGTCCATGAAAAGAACATTAATCTCTATCAAGTTCCTTCTTGAGATAACAACAATAAAAAATAAGAAAAAAAATAAAGTAAACCACCAAAATTGTGCTTTCTCATCGAACAGAAGCAAATAATTTCACATGTAACTGTTGGAGAATCTCCAGATATTTTGCTAGAGATATAGATAGTCTATATTCTTCAGGTACTGTCAGAGGAACAGAAGTGTCCTCTTCTGGGAATGTGTTGTTGAGATATATCTGTCACTGGATGCCATCTGGTCCATCATAAAACAAACCATGTTGCATTTCAGAGGTATCTGTTCATAGTTCTTCCTAAGAACATAGCTGCTGACGAAATGGGACAATGTGCAGGAGGGAAGGAACGTATGGGAAGCACAGATTATTCAAGGATACTTTTCTCCAAAAGTAATGTCCTGTAGTTCCCTGAGTTACATCACCCTGACATACAGCCTGTTTGATATTTGGAGTCCTGTGACAACAAAAGCCATGTCTTCACGGTGTCTTCTGACTTAGGCAAAGTTTAATTTCAGCTATAAACAAGAGGAGATGCTGGGAGTCTCCCCTGAATGCACTCCCCGTGTTAGGGCCAGCAACATTTGTGGTCCTTGTACCCTGTGAAATTAAACAGCTGCTTTTTCAAAGCTTTTGCAAAGGTTACTCATGATCCAAGGGGAACGGGCAGGGTATGGCATCGTGCTCCTTCTCACCCCAGGCTACCCTGGTGTCTGTGTATACTGATGACGTTGTGATGACTTAGTGTTGATAGAACTGTTTTCTGTAAGAAATTGCATTTTATCTGAAACTCAGAAAAAACCATATTTATTTCCATTTAATTGAGATATTAAAAGAGGGAGCATAATTTTCTTGGAATTAAGATGTATAGAGTAATGAACAAAATGTAAATAAAATAAGTTGTTTTGGCAAAAGCAGTAATTTTAGCTGAAATTGAAGCACTCTCAGCATTCTTTCTGTAACATTTTATTTCTGGTCAGAGTTAAGAAAAAATACAACAAATCTCTTTGAGCAGAATTTGTTCAGTATTCAACTCCATTCCACAATAGATCTGAAAGTCCAGAAGAAACTTGGCTTCCTCAGACTCTTTCTGAAGTGACCAGATTGAGAGTACAAACCTTCAGAGTGCTAAGATATCTGATGCTATACCAGACAGTCATTTCAGAAAGACACTGAGGCAGACAATCCAGCCAATGCCTTGTTCAGCAGTCCTTCAAGCAGAACATTATGAGGGAGTCTAAGTTATAACTGTTTCTTGTGAATAAGGAGGGATTAGTGAGATGCAGTAGGGGAGATGGCAGTCAGCTTCCAAATAGGATAAGTAAAGGATTTGAAACTTTATGACAGAGGGAGTTTTTTGTTGTTTTAGTTTTTCAGGGGTTTTTTTTTGTTACTTGTTGTTTGTGTTGTTGTGGTTTTGTTTTTTTTTAACTTGGGGCATTTTTGATGCATTTTTGTCTTTTTTTTAATCTAATTTTGTTGGCTGTCAGAGGGCAATGAGCTAGGTACAGTACTTTCAAAACAAAACTAAACCAAGACATTGCACCAGAAAAACAACATTGTTTATGAGTGGTGTGATAAAACCAGAGATCATGTCACAGCAACTAATACATCACAATTACAGCTGACTGGTTTGTTTATCAGTGTTACCATAATAGGTCTATCATTATTTCTGTCACTGCTAAACACCTACATTATGATTTTCTGACACTATCTAGAACTGGACTTTGTGACCCAGTTAGTACTTTCTAGCTTTATACATACATTATACAGCAGTGGCATAAGTAATGTATATATAAATGTAGACAAACCTATATAAAAACCTGCCTGAGTTATAATTGATATTTTGTAGTAGATGCATCTCAGCTAATATATCAAACCACAGCATATGTACAATGCCATTGTCTCCCTTGCATTTTGTATGAAATTTTGTATAGATGAGACATATGATTTTATTATACCATGATGTAGTGTATTCTCATTCCTTCCATTGTTATATATGCAATTCAAAAGCCTTCTTAATATACTTTCCAAGGGAATTTTTCTTGTGATTTTTGTTCATAGTCTTTGTTCATACCCTTTTTCTAATGATAGCTGTAGACATAGTTTTGTATTCTTAAGTAGATATAGACAATTACAGTATCAGATTGATTCCTGGAACCAAATTCATTATTTGTATGCCCCCTCAAATAAATTTAAAATAAAGAGAGAAAGAGATGAAGAAAACAGATCATTTGCCACATTCTTTGTCAAGTATATAAAGTTAATGAAATAAGGTATTTTGAGACAGATCCTGAGGTGAGGATGTAAAATCAGCTATTTCTAGTGCTTATACATCGTATTTTCCTGACAAGAAATTGGGTATTTTTGTGATGTGGTTTTGTTATATGGTCGTCAGGCGAATAATATCAATTCCTGTGCCTGCATTCCAGCAACATACTAGTGTAACAGATATTTAATGGATATTGCTACCTCTGCTTGGCAAATGAAGCCCTGTTTGACAGAACTTCAATTTTGGTAAAAAGTTATAAAAGAGTACTGAATCTTCTGCTATAAAAGAGAAAGTGTTTCAAGGTGGCTAATGTTATTACCACTGGATAGAAAATCAGGTTTCCAAACTTTATTTTCTCGTGTCTGTGTGATGTGACAGGAGAAGGTAATGACTGCTGTTAAAGGGAAACATCAGTTACAGTGCTGTTCATAAATGTAGTTTGTTTGGCAATAATGTCTTATCTCTCTGCTTCCTTTCTTCAAAGGGCAGCTTCTTCAGGACTTTCTGATTCTCAATTTTTTTTTCTTCTTTAAAGTACTTACATGATGACAAAGAGGGCTATAACATCACTCTGACAGATGGAGTATTTCAGGGGGGCTTTCTCACTCCAAAGCAAGATATTTCAAAGGGATCTTCAAATAGCTAAAAGTACAAGCTCAGCTTGATAGTGGGCTTAAACATTTAAAAAAATGCTGTTTTTTCACTTTATTCTATGAAAATTTTAGCTGGAAACCCTGGCTACAATAATTAAAAACGCATGGGAATCTCCACTGAGCTTTCTCCCTCAGTTTATTATTTTGTTCTACATTTTCGTGAAGTATTTCTATTAAAACCTCATTATGTCATTACTTTCCCAAAACTGCTGGCTCAAACTGCATCATGAGTTTGTTCCACTCTGTATCCATGCTGATGTGCTGTACATTGGCCCACACCGGATGCTCACTGCTGCTGGAGATGTACTTCGTTTTCAAAGAAAAATCTCACAATTTGCAAATCTGAGCTTCTATTAAATAACCATTATCAATTATTTACACAGATGACATAATCCTTTTGAGTAAACTGGTGATTAACTTCACAGGATATTTTTATTCTTCTAATAAAAATAGTTTTCAGGATTTTATAACTATATTATTTGATTTGTGGATTTCCTATACAACTACCTTCTTGAACAGTTCACCCTTAATTTTGGTTTCTTCAGTTTTTGTTAAAGGAAGTGTTAAAAATTGTTTTGTTAATTATAATTAACTAAGATTATACATCACACTTACACTGTTTACTTTGTGTCCCAAAATGTGCAAACAAATCATATTGTTATATATTCTCTCTATATAATAGATACCACAGCAACTGTAGGCAGAGAAGAATTTGGACACCCTGGCCAGAACACATTCTGCAGGTGACTTCCAGGCTGTACTGGGAGGTGAGCAGGGCAAAGAGTGATTCCCAGGATGCAGGTTGGGTGCAGAAGGCTGACTAGGTTGGTTGGCGGTGCAGAGGGCTGTTTCATGCCAGCTGCCTCTACCCAAGGCTGGTGCTGGACACATTCAGGTCTCACCCAGGTATGGATGTACATGGCCCTGGGGCTCATGCCTGCTGACTACTGCACTTCACAGTGCAAAAACCTCTGGGGCTGACCAGCACGTGCCCTCAGAGGTCTGTGTTACAATTTCTCTAATTACCCTGTGCACTAAGATAGAGGCACAACGTCGTTACCTTCTGAACATCCTGCTTTGAATTTCTTTGTCAGCTATTTTGGAAGGATACCCTTTTTAGGATTGGCCACAGCCACAGCAGAAACTTCCTTACTACAATCAGAACAAGCTTTATTGCTCCACGGAAATGGAAGAAAAAAATATTGAGCCTAAAACATTGAATGAAAAACTAGTCGCATGAATAAAACATGAACTTACATTAAAACTTCTCCTTAGTTGTTCCAACATTTTACCAAGCTTCTAAAGCCACCTTGTAGGTTTTGTTATTCACTCAAGGGACAGCATGCTCTAAACAGTTCTTTACTCTTTTCTCTTTTCCCTTTTCTGGGTGACAACTATTACATCTATCAAGAAAAATTGCTTAGAAAAGTTTGTTTCCTCTGTAGTACAAGATATTTCCCCTCCTGGTGCAGCTGTCCATCATTCTCTGTAACTGGGTAACGGGAGGGCACATGAGACTACATGACTGTGTCACTTCCACTACTTCTCTGAAATTACTTGAGTATTATTCCTACTGTGTATTTATTACATTTCATTAGAATCTTTTTGCCTTAAGGTTTCAGTCTTCCCTCTTTTGCTTACAGCTTCATCAGCCCAAGTGATATGTATTTTTTATGAGCTCCGTGTTATGAGAAATAATGCATAATGTATAACATAAAGCCTTCCAGGATTCATGTTTAACTCTACAAGTTTAGCATGCTGTCTACATATAACATGCAAATGTTATTAAACATTCTTCAGTAAAGGAAATTGAAAAAAATATACACTCCCTATTTGATAATTTGAAGGAACTTTGTCACAAAAATAAATTTAATATGATGTCAAAATTTGTGTAATTAACCCATTCATGAGTAACTGTGCAAATCCCATTTAGCGACCTACTGCAAAGCAAAACCACGGCACAATTATGCTGTGATTACAAGTTAATTACATAGATATAACAGCATCTGAATTTTACTTATACTGTCTTTTTTCAAATTATAGTAATTAACCTTGCAGCTTCTACGTTTTACCTTGCATAACAATAACACTCATGACCTGATTAAGTGCAATTTTTCTGCTCTTATGCTTACTTCATATGAAAATCTTACATAAAATGCTGATGTAGGATCGTTCACTAGCCAATTTAAATTGAGAATTCTTTCAAGACCATTTATAAACAATGTTTAGCTGGAAAAAATAAATATATAATATATGTATATATATTTCTAATTTTAAAGTTTGGCCATAAAATATCAAAACATCAGATCATGTGTTAAGAAGCTTTCTATTGCAGACTTTTTCTCTTTTTTGGGTCAAAAACTAAGGTTTTTCTTCATCTTTCCTAACTCTAGACACCTAAGGATAAATGGCATTTCCTTTTTCATTTTCTGTAGAGGAACAACTTGGCTGCCTTAAAGTGATGTGTACCTTTCAGGGTTGGTTTTCCCCATGTCTGCTGACTTCCTAAACTGGTGAATAACAAAGCCAATTTTTGCCTCTGAATCTGCCTCTGTGTTCTTCTCCCCAATAGCTGTTAGCACCTGTGAGCCAAATAGCCTAACAAATAGCACAAGAAATACAAATGTACAAGGTTTGTGAAGCAGCACTGGCTTTTCAAATTCCCAGGGCATACTGTCTATATTTTAGGATTTTAAACTGATAATAACATAATCTGAATATTTATTACTTTATTGTTAATATGAAATATTGCCCTTTATTCAAAAGGATGTGTTAAAAATTGGAATCAATCTTTGTTTTCAGATCTATAGGAACAAGGAAAAGGGACGTCTAATGTTCTGTTGTGAGAAAGATTCATCCTTATGTTTCCTGCTATCATTCTACAAAATTGCTAAATCCTGTACATAAAACAAGCATTGTCTAAGAAGTGTTTATAGCCAAACCCAGAGATTAAAGATGCATCAAATGAAACACAGGCATAGGAGAGGAGTTGAAAGCGAAGTAATCCTGATTAATGTGTTAAGCAGCATTTTCAGAATGTTACCTCTGTTATTATCAAAACCAGACTTTCAGTAGGTCTATTAAAGTCGTGTTTTGTGCGTTGTTGTTGTGGATTTTCCCTTTATAAAAGTAGCTTAAGACCCCTCTGCTAAGAACATCCTAAATTGGACTGCGGCAGAATTACACTATATCTCTAAAAGGGAGCAGTGGGCGGGGTGTAAGAGGTAAGAGATTTTAAACCGGCATGTTGCCAGGAGCATCTGAAAGTCTAACATGTACATGACATGTTGTACATCCTTCCATTTCATGAGTCTATTTGTTCACACCTAATCAATGATGTAATTTTAAATAATCAGATTAGGACATTTCGCCTCAGGAACAGACAGCAATTCAAAGAATTGCAGACACAGTAATACCAGCAACAAGGATCAGTGATTTCCTATTCTTCATTATGAAAAAATTCAATTTAAAGTTAGAACATTTTATCATAAAAGAGGAAATAAAAAAATACTGATATGTGAGTTTCACATCCATACACCTATTGTGCTACCAAGAAGGCAGACAAAAAAAAAAAGGCACAAATGAGAAAATAGTAATTTTATGAAGGTGGAGAAGGGAACTGTATTATATATTTGTGTTATAGGAGCACATTCATTACATTTTTTAGATATCTGTATATGCTGCTGTTTTCTCAATGCCCATCATGTTGTTAACTAACCATGAAATAGTGTCATAACAGAAGTGAATGTTTGTTCTTAAACCTTTAGTCACCCATATCAATAAATCTGAGAAAGAGTTTTCCTGTGGAGAAAAGTACACTAAAGAATATATGGATTCATGTGATTTTTTTTTCCTTTCTCCTTGAGTTTCAATTTAATAGATATATCTTTTTCTTCTAGGGTAAACACATGGGATCTGACTAAAAAATATTTTTATTTCTCTATTCCCTGGAAATGCCAATGATTATTCCTGCATGTATTGCAAACATTTAGAATAATTATATTCTTTACAGTATACATATCAGTTTGAGTTTAGGTAGCTAAACTGGTGGTATAGCCTTTAAAATACATCAAAACTGTGTTTATGTTAGGAAGGAAAAGAGGCTGTTTAACTGACACTATAAAAAATCTCGGTATAAATTGATCATTAATAAATTTAAGCTGGTAATTAAAACATGATGTCTAACCTTTAGAAGGGTGAGGTTCTGAAGCTGTAGTGTCATCACTGGGTGAAATTAAATCTAGTTCAATATATTTCTGAAAAACATCAGAAATAGATTTTGCTTTTGATAGTGGGAGTATGAAGTCAGTGAGCTAGGAATTGTCCTCTTCTACATCTCAGCAATGTCAAAAGGGATAAACTTTTGCATTAGATGCAAGTAGCTATGATTCAGGAAAATAGCCAGTGGTTTAACTCTGATTACAAAAAAATGTTGTAGTAAAAATAATGAATGAGAAGCATGGGAGATGCATCTAAATCTGCTGACTGAAGTAAATACATTGGTGGAAGGGGAGAAAATGCTGATGGGGGAACCACAACCTGATTAGCTCAACCACTCCAGGAAAGGAACAATTCAGGCAGGGAGGTTTTTGTTTCAACTTTATAATTTTTTTTCATAGGCAAATTCCCTGAAGTCTCTTGTTTTGTTAGCATTTCATGCCTAACCTACCTCTTAAATATATAATACAAACCCATTAACACTCTTCTCTTGTTTTCTTATACACAGCGGTTTTAGAAACAGGTACAGCCTGATTCAAAGACCTCTTCAGGCAAAGGACAAACTGGCATTAAGCTTTTGCAAAATCACCCTCCCTATGGTTACTGCTCTTGCAGCATAAGATGAATAGTGCAGTGACAGATACTTTCATTTAATCATGGCTAGTTTTAGTGAACTTGCTGCAATCTGAAGTCAAACTCTCTGTGTATTTTCATATCTACACATTCACATTTCCTATATGCTCAAACATTTGAAAGGTGTAATTAGGGAATATCACTAAGTTTGCAGTTCTGATATCCTCGTCTTCTGATTCAGCATAACAGGAAGGGGTGAGTGTAAAAATGGTCATTTTGTAGTATCTGTCTCTGCCATAACCAAATTTATAAGATCACAATAAATTTGCCCATTGGTGTGCATATAGTAAATTACTTCTCTTCATAGGTCATTGTGCATTTCCTGTAAGTATCCCTGGAAAACTTTTCCTAGCTATAGGTTTTGAATTAATCAATCAACTTTTGTTTTTATAGCACCATTCTGGAAAATCCACTCATAGTACTTTCAGTAATAGAGATAAGAAAAACAAATCCATACTCTCCATTTAAGTCCAAAGCATCTGTCTTCATGATTATGTTCACTTAAGACATTTCAGCTGTGGAAATACCAACAGTTTTATACTTTTAGGAACTCTTTAACTAGAAAACAAATAGACATAGGAAACAATAAAAGTATCCCAGTCACAAAAAATAATGTGGACCTAACTGGAGCTTTGATTTGACCCTACAAATCATGTCTTAATTTTATAATTTGGGAAAATTAGGAAATATTTTAAAGTCATTTCTGCAGGCCACAGAGTGGCTGCTGAAGGGCAGCTGTGGGATTATTCAGTTACTCATAGATGTCGACAATGTGGATATCTGCAGCTGAGCTAGGATCCTTTCAAGGTCATGAACAATAAAAGGGTCTCTTATGGCTCCAGTCAACTCATTTGTTCGGGACCTGATGACTCATGGCCTTCAAACATCTTTTCCTCTCTTTCAACCATTAAAGGTGTTGAGCATGATTAGCTCTGGTGCAGACTTCTACAGAAACCTCCCCTGTTTACTAAATGAGTTTTGGCCTGAACTATAGCCTGAAAACTTAGTGAAGTTTCAGTTTAGCAGCGAAAGGGGAAATCTAATAAACCCAGCAAATCCCGCATCAGACCTGCACAACAAGACATTAGTGGCATGAGCTCATGTATTTATTTAATAGTGGTATGTAATACCATTAGAGTTTTGGAAGAAAACAATGCTATGAAATGATGAAACAGAAGCTGTATTCACCAGCTTAGATAAGATTTTGTCATTTCATAGAACTAAAATGCCAATATAATTATTATTTCCAAATATATGAATTGGAAATAAGCTGGAAACTTACACAGTTCACACAGGTGCTTAAATGCATTTAAAAGCTAGTTACTCAGTAAAATAAGGCTAAATGGATTGAATGTAAACTATATGCCAGTTTTTATCAGATGGTTCACTGACCCCTATTCCCACAAATCATCCAGAGAAAATGATATTAACACATGTGGAGAGCAGAGCTAGAGCACCTGCCAAAGCAGACATTCAACTGGGCAGCTACAGAAATATGCAGAAAGACAAAATGAAGAAAATTCTCATATGTGCAATAGTCATAGAGTGTAACATTTTGGGATCCAACTTGGAGTTCAGAACCTTGAAGAACTGGAGAGAAAGATCTCTGACCTATAAAGTAAATTTTCTGCTTCTGTTCATCTCACTGCCTCCTTGGCTGTTTTGCAAAACTTGTTCCTGTCCTAAGTTGTGTCTAATATCATGTCCAAGCACCGTGCCCCTCATTGTTTTGTGTTCACTGTATTTTATTTTGTGAACTTCCCTTGTGCCAATTCATTTGGGGGACCATTGATCCATCTGCCTTTCCTCCGTGTGTTAGCACATTTACAGAGGATAATTCAGTAGCATCATACAAGTGCAACACATGTTTTTGCAGGTAAAATGATATCCTACATAATAAGTGTCTCTATTCTGAATGTAATGAAAAATGGGTTTTATTAGTGAAAAAAATCAAAGAGTTACAAGGTCACATATCTCTTGCTGTCAAGATGCATCTACGCCTTTATTTGCACATTTGCTGACAAGCTCTTTCTTCCTCTGGCAGGCTTAAAACTTATTCCTTTCATCTGTTCTCAAAGTAAATGCAAGTCCTATGTGCAAACAAGGGTCTGTTGAAACAGCCCTTCTCTCACACCATGCTCTCCTGACCTGAGATTGCTCATTCAGTAGCAGTGAGATTCCAGTCATGTAACTGTACCTAAAAAATTAATCATCTAGTGCTATCAGTTAAGCCACCTATGGTCTTATAACAATACAGGGATTTTTCAGACTGTGAAAGGTGCCTTCCTTTACAGAGGACATGCCTCTGTAAATTTTCTTTCCTGAGTTTGTTCTAGGACACCAGTGATAGAACAGAGACTGTTAACTCACTCTGGTTTTCGAGGTTTTCGGAGAGAGTGTGCAGCAGAGTCCCAGCCAGTCATGCCCAAAGATAAGAGAGCAAGGTCCTTCCTGTCCCTCGTGGAGGAGTCTGGGCATCATAGAGCTGGCCAGTCCAAAAATCCTACCTTTTCACTTCCTCCAACACTCCACAGAACACTGGTTTCTCTCATCGTTTCCCTGTGACCAGTTCTTTAATTGGAGCAATAAGTAAGAATAACGAGGGGTTGGTGACAGAGGCAGGCAAGAAGATTATAATGTAAGCAAAACACATTCTAGTTCCATCAGATAGCCAGCAAACTCTTTATGTGGCTACCATAAGAACTATATTGAGGACTCCTATATAGGCTAAAGTAATGGCTTGACTCAGGAAAATAAAATAAAGCCTTCAGAGCTCAATAAACTGTAAAATTTGCCTTCAATCACTCATATGTATATTCAGCAAAGGGATCCAGCCTCCTTCAGGCTTCCCCTGCTCTGATGTGGGGTCCTCCAGGGGCTGCAGGTGGGTACCTGCACTACTGTGGATCTCCAAGGGCTCCCAGGGGCAGCCTCACTCTCCATGGTCTGCACCACAGGCTGAAGGGGACTCTTTGCTCTGATGCCTGGAGAATTTCTTCCCCCTCCTTCTGCACTGACCTCAAGGTCTGCAGAACTGTTTCTCTCACATATTCTCATTTCTCTCTTTGGCTGCAGTTTTTGTCCAATTTTTTACCCCATTTTCTTCCCCTCCTTAAATATGTTATCCCAGAGGTGCTACCATCATTGCTATGGGCTCAGCCTTGGCCAGAAGTGGGTCCACCTTTGGAGCTGGATGTCATTTGCTGTCTCACATTGGGGAAGCTTCTAACAACTTCTCACAGAAGCCAGCACCTGTAGCTCCCCAGCCACCAAAACCTTGCCACACAAACCCAATAGAGCAATATAAAAGGTATGACAGCACTATTGTGTAGCAAAATAACTTGTCATTGCAAGTACATTCTATTGACAGGAGAGAATTTTGGGTTAATTACCTGATTTCTCAAAACTCTTAGCTGTCCACTTTCCAGCCAGTAAGTATTGAACATTTGGTGATCTCTGATTTCTTACAGATTTGTTCTGCCATTCAGATTGCTAGCCACTTACTGATGATTGTCCTGGGAATGCCCTGACTTTCAGAACCGCAGTGTGTTTTCTACTGCTTAAGGCTGTCAATAATTTTAACAGATCTAGCAAGAAAAACACATCCTTGTTCATCAGGCACAGGGAACACAAGGACATCATTGGATTGCCCTCATATGCACTACTATTTCTTATCTCTAGCCTTCAGCTCATACAAAGCTTGTTAGTGAAATGTTCTGTAGTATCTTCTACGTAGTAGAATTTTGGTGTTTGAGAAGACTTTATTCTTACAGAGGCAGCAAAAACACTGCTTAGAGACTGCATGTTATTTATTTATGCTTGATGAAACGTTAGTTCTTTGACAACGTTTCTATATATATTGTAAATACATCTCAAGGTCTTAGAATTATAGAGTCATAAGACAATTAAGGTTGAAAAAGGCCTCTAAGATGGAGTTAACCATTAACCCAGCACTGTCAAATCCACCACTAAACCATGTGCCTAAGCATCACATCTACATGTTTATGAACACTTCCAGGGACAGTGGTTATACCACTTCCCTTGGCAGCCTGTTCCAGTGCTTCCAGAAGAGATTTTTTTCCTAATATCCAAACTAAACTTCCCCTGGTGCAACTTGAGGCCATTTCCTGTGGTCTTATGACTTGTTACATGTGAGAAGACACTAACCCACACCTGGCTACAACCTTCTTCCAGGTAGTTGTACAAAGCAATAAAATACCTCCCGAGTCAGCTTTTCTCCAAAATATACAACCCCTGTTCCATAGAGTAACCCTTACAGGTGCAGGGTGTAGTTTTATCTGTAAAAATGTATGTGCACACATGATATTGAAAACATATGTCTTCCATTCATCCTGCATCTTGAGGTGAGAGAAATGACCATGGGAAATATTTCCTTTTGCCTTGAGAAACCAATCCTGGTCTTCTCCAGGAGAAACTTCTCAGCCCTGATGCTCTCAGCTTCATGTGGCTTTGTCCTACATGAGGACCCTATGCCCAAAGTCGTAGACACCTTTTCCCATCCTTTCCCATGGGAGACTTTGCTGCCATCAAGGAATGCTGCAGTCTGCTTTCTGGTAATTGAAATCATCAAGCCCAAAAATTTTAACTATGTAAGCCATTTGGTTCTTAGCTTTTCTTAAGTGTTCAGTGTAGCATATAAACAATGATCAGAGACTCATTAATAAATAAAATGGATTCAATAAGAAAGAGAAGGAGGAGACTATGGAGGATTGAGAGTAAATAAACAGAGGGATAAGGAGCTTTATACTCTTCTCAGTCTATTGGGATTCATCACTAGATGCTGCAGGGTTGATGTAGTTATCGTCAGTCTTTTCCCATTTATCTGGTTATTTGTAATCCCACCAAAAAAACCCAGAAGTTCTATTTCCAGATTGTACATGCTGAATTTTGAGGAGGGAGTTTAAAATTCATTACAGGCATAAAAACAAATCAAGCTGACAGAATTCTCAAATATACTGTGCTGCCCAGATTTATAATTGAAAAACCCTCTGCTGCATGAAATGAGTGAAATAGAGCAGATGAACCAGCAGACAAGCAGGAGACCAGAATTAAACAAATTTGTGTAAATAAATCCCATTTATTTATCAGATACCAGGAATTCATTTTCTCTATATTTGGCTTCTCTGTCAGATAATGTGAGCAAATATTGGTTGGGATTGGAGGGTAGAGGGCATCCAGGTTGTTTTTCTATTATTTAATAATTTTCTTTAAGGTAAATGATGACAAAGGCTTGTGTGAAGTTTTGTGTAGAAAAGAAAGACTGAAAGGATGTGTCTGATCATGATTCATAATGCTGTGGTCTCAGCTCTCCTTTGGGATGTTCTAAATACTCTGTTTGGTAGTCTGGTTTGCTTTTCAGATATGGACCACCTGATGCAAAGTAGATGTCTGGTTTTGCCTAAACATCAGTGTAAACGTTACCAGAGGTTTTTGGTTTGAGCTAATACTGCCTTAGGATCAATCATTAAAATGCAGATAGGAAGGTGGAATATGGGTTTTTCCATTTATATTCCTCCTAGAACTATTTTGCCCAGACACTTTCCCTGAGATCCTACTAATTTGTCATTTTTGCTTACAATATCCAGCAATTTTTATAACAGTGGGAGTCAAACAAATTTTATAAGCTTGGCAACAGATTACTAGATGAGAACAACTCTGGAAAGTGGTAAAAATATGAAAGAAATCTAATTAGAGCCTGTTCCTGAGCTCTTGGACTCAGTGTAGTAAAAGCAGTTGTGAGAACAACCCATGAACAGTCTGCTGAATGATGCTATTTCAGAAAAAAATGGATATTAAAAGTGTGGATAAACCTTCAAGTTGAAAAGTGCTTTCCTTGTCTTTTTGAAATTGATGATACAGCAATACAGTGGAGATGTTAATTTGGTGGTGTTTAGCCATTAGATGTAGCTTTGACATTAATATTTAAATGGCAGAGGTAACAACACGTAATTTTTTTATTTGCCCTGGTCATCTTGCCAGGAAGATGGCAAGAGTAAGTATCAGTGTTTATCTTACCAAGTTGTAACCATCCAATGCTGACCATTTTAGAAATAGAAATGCTAGATACCAATTGCCAGGAGAGTCAATATTTTATTCCTCTTATATAGCTGCACACCTAAGAGGTATGGAAAAACCTCAAAGTCAACTTGCATAAACATCCAAAAGCTCAAAGACTTACCCAGACCTAAGGAGTTTGAAAAACAAAGGCAGAAGCCTTGTGATTTCTGGTAGATGCTCTCCTGAGAAACTGAAAAATTAAAGTTCAATGGATCTTATGAAATAATTTGGAATCTTTGTATATTTTTCTTCTGAAATTTGGGTAAGGTTTTCAAGGAGAAAGTTTTCATACCCATACATCTTTGTAATAATCCAAATTTGAATGCTTATACAGGGTAAAAATATATCTTCAGTGCTTCTGAGCAGAATTTCTCAAAGGATACATGTACAGAGATACTAACCTCAGAGAGGCCTCAAAGTTTTCTGCTATTGAATTGTTAAATTTTGTGATACACTGAGGCAGAAGTAATTGAGGGTGAAAGAAGGAGGAATAAATATTTAAATCTTTTAAAATCCATTATTATTTTCCTACTTGTAAAAGGGTTGTTTAATAACCCAGGAAAATGCAATTTTTTCCTCTGTAGATTCAGTCTCACTCAACAAATCTTAGCAGAGGATGGGACCTGAGGAAGTTCCACATTATCATTAACTGTGACTCCCTGGGTGCCTTTCCCTAGTTCAGCTCTCTACCCAACTTTTGTAAATTATCTGTTTAGGAAATTACTTAATTGCCCATCTCCCAAGAGTTCTAAGAGAACTATTTAATTAGTCTGTAAGGTGTTCTTGAAAGTATTCATGTATTTAATCTTATTTATATTATGTCTGATTAATAAGTGCTAAAAGTGCAAACTCTGTTCAAAGTCATTGGAACTATGTTGGGGTTTTCTTCTTTCTTACTTTTTTGTTTTATTTCCAGCAGATTGGGCAAAAAGGGAGACAGTGACTAAGGAGCTTAGACTTTGGAAGTAGCACAATTTAATACTTGTCAGTGCCTGCTTCAAGCCCCTAGTCAACCATTCCCATGACTAAATGACAGAACAGGTCTATTTCCCAGATCCAGAGCAAAATGATGATGATGGTAGTTTCATTATATTTTCTCCATTGCTTTCAACTTATCCTTTTAATTAAAATGTAAAGGAATGACAGATTCCCCCCTGCTCACTCTGACTTTAGTGAAAGTTCAACATCCCAAGTGGGACTTGAACTCGCATTATCACAGAGCAAAAGTTCAAAGCACTAAAACAGGAACCATTAATGTGTCAAGCAAGTAAGCTAGCACTTACCAGGATCAATTTTCCACTTAGGCAGCCTTTGCCCAATTGTGCTAACTCCCACTGAATCTATACCCACTAATGGATCAAAGCTGAGAGGCTAGGAATTCTTAAATCATTAATTCCCGAAGCTCATTAATATAATATTACAATTGCGCCCACTAGTGTTGCAGCGAGAGGTAGGTCTTTTCAGGTTTGCTTTAATACAGGTGGCTTTGGGTTTTCTTGTTTTCGTGGGGGGAGGATTTTTGACCCAGTATGAAAGCTTACCACCTTAATACTTCAAACTGACTTGCAGATTGGGTGATTATTATTTATTCAAGAAATTTGCATAAGTGTTTAATGAAATGTCAAGCTACTACAGAAGTAATAAAAACAAAGGCAAGAAAGTGTGATATTCAGTAGCAAAAAGACTTTTCCTCATTTTCATATGTTCTATTAGACTACCACTGTAACTTCTGGATGAAGAAGACCATCACAACTCAGTCATGTATTCGTCTTTCTGCTCCCACCCAGATAAGCAAAATCTTCAGAATGTAGGAACATTTTATAGCTTTCACTTGTTCTTTTAAAACTAATATTAACATTATAAATATTGAAGAAAACACTTGGTGAATGGCATGAGGACAATGAAAAAATTAACATTGAATTTATCAAGGTGTTTGAAAATAGTAACAATAGAAGATCCCTCCCAATTTTTGTTCTCTATCTTGCTTTTTATTGCTCAGTTTTAAGAGGTGGGCCTAATGTGTATTCTCTCAGTTCATCCACTGTAATGTCCTAAGCCTTAAAATTTGTTCATTGATGCAATCAAGTTGGAACAAAATTAGCAACTCAGTGGAGGTACAACAGCATTATCAGCAGATTTCTAGATAAAGACTGTAAATCTCCTGGCTCTACCTATCCTCTTGAAGCATCTGCCACTGACTGAAGTGATAGATTCCAATCCCTCAGATTTTGATATTATCTAGCAGCTGAATTGACTCCAAAGGGTCATGTAGAAATGAAGGTGTGCAAACTCTACAACCTATACTTATACAATTTATGCTGAACAGTAAATAAAGGTAATTTTGCTATTGATCAGATGTTCTTTAAAGATTTGATTAAAAAACTGGAACAAACCACCCTTTTTTTGGAAAGACTTTTTAGCCTTGCGGCAGAAGTCCCTATTGTGTGGAAAATCAGTGATTCCAAGCAGAAATCTATACATAAAACACATTTAGTTTTGTAATAGCTACATACTTCTAGACTGTGATATGCACAAAACCTCAAACTGCAAAATAGCTGCCTTTCAAAAACTGGGTGCTGAAGTAACTTCTGCAGCAAAGCTTCTCTTTGTATATTAAAATACCAGATACACATTATTACACACTATAAAATGAATTGCCTTGCCATGAAAAATAGGAAAAGCTTGGGAAAATAGCTTGTAATAAGCTCTCTGAGCAGAACTACATTACTGAAAGTGTCTTTGGAAATAATATGGATTATAGAGCAAACATTAGGAAACCACAGGGATGTTGCTCAGTCCTTCATGGATGTACAGGGGAGACAGTATGATTTAATTATTCACACAGTAGTTTAAGAAACCATGATAGGTATGAACTGGATGTTCTGTAAACAACTGACAAAATAATAGAAGCGAAGGTTTGATCTGCATGCATTGCAATTGCATATCTCTCTATGCAATAATTCATAACGTTCGGAGGTTAACTAAAGAGAACCTAACATCTTTCTGTTGTCAAGGTTGAGTTGATTTCTCATTATAAGCCATATTCTAACAATCCCACAAATATAATCAGTTGTAGTGAAGCTGGTAGCAATCAGTACATTTAGGCTGCCTAATGCATTTCATTATGAGGTATTACAGTGGCTGTTTTTTTCCTCTAAGAAGCAGTGAGGCCATTGTCAATTAACTGTCACATTGACATTTTTTACATGATCACAGGGGATGCCTGTGTCATTTAGTGCATTGAGACAAAGAATTTGGTTTTCAGGGGAAACCATTAAGGGTTGCTCAGTTTTTCAGCCTCAATAACATTTTTGTAACCTTGCTTATTTCCTCGTAAGTAATATTTAATGCCCACCGTTCTAATATCTATTATCCCTTTTTATAAAAATGGCAGAGATGGTTTTTTCCTTTAAACCAAAAAGGCTGCCTCTTTCATGACATTCTCCATTTTTCTGATACTATTCATTGTTCCCTTCTTACCTTTTGACATTTTTTCAAAACTGTGTAATAAAAAATGTCAAAGGAAATTTAAATCACAAAATCCATAAAGTTCCCTGTGAAAAGTCAAACTGAGAATCTAGTGGTGGCTGTGTCAATGTGTGACATTATTTTCTCTTCAGTAGATGCTGAATTGACAATTGAAAAATATCAGAATTCCATTTAATCCTCTCTGTATGCACTATTTGATGTTCATAGGTGATGAGGAATATTGCGGGCAAAATACACTCAAGATGAGTCAGGATGAAGCCTTTTTCATGTCCTCATGGACGGCAGTCAGGGTTGGGCTTTCCACATGCCAAGCAGGACTTTATGATTTCATCCTCAGAATATTTGCTCAGTTTAGGTATGAACTGAGTGAATAGTTAATTTGAAGGAAAAAGCACACTGAAATACACCCACTGATGACTTCATAGAATCATAGAGTAGTTTGGGTTGGAAGGGACCCTAAAGTTCATCCAGTTCCAGCCCCCCTGCCATTGGCAGGGACATCTTCCACTATCCCAGGTTGCTCAGAGCCCCATTCAACCTGGCCTTGAACAATTCCAGGGACGGGGCATCCACAGCTCCCCTGGGCAATCCTCTGTTTCTGTGCCATGCACAAAAAAGCGCAGACTATCCCAAGTCACTGTGGCTAGGGCATCAAACACTGCAGAACAGGACCTGGGTCATCATACGCATTTAATGTTCAATAAATGCTGTTAATATGCACAGCAACATTTTTGATGACCATTTTGCATTATGTGGCCTTTCTGCATTTTATTAAAGGACTTCCACACAAATAACAGTTCAAAATTGTTATGAAGTAGAATCAGATGTTCATATATATTAAAAAAAAATATGTGTATGTATATCTTAAATTTTTTTCCAGTCTATCAGTAAGTATATTTTTTTTTCCATTTTCTGGCAGCATACTAATAAAACTAGTTTGTTTCAAATAAAGAAGTCTATCACCCTTAAGCTAGAGAGATTTCCTCTTTCTTTTTGTTTCAAGAAATGTTCTGTATATAATCATCATAAAATTAAAGTCAGTACACATGTGTTTGTGAAGCAGGGAGGGTGATGGAACCTGATTAAAAAATATTTCTCTAAGTTTTTATCAGTAAAATATTCCTGTAACATATACCACAAAGCTTAAGAATGTAATGATAAGAAGATGTGGAGACTGATATGAAATTGGGTCTGAGGTTCATGGAGGCTACATTGTCTAGGTTTATCATTACTCATTGCATATTTATAGGCAACTTGACCAATATCCAAGGCACATTTTTTGTATACAAATAGGGAGAATAACAGTCCATATCTGAAAAGATTAATCACTTTTGCCAGAAATCACTGTCTTAAAGTTTGATTAAGTCATTTCAGATGGAGCTTCTGAATGTCAGTACCCCCTCTACCACACATACCTAATAAATATAAGACAATGATCACATAGTATAACCAAGTAGTCTCAGGATTAAATGTGTCCAATCCTCAAAAAACAGAGATTGTGTCATTATTCAATTTATAGTCACTGTGGAAAACTAAGAAAATGAATATAATTTAAACCACTCAAAACATCTTAGAAAACCCTACGCTTGTTTTATTAATTGACAACTGAACCTGAGAAAGTCAATATCAAGGCAATTGGACACAGACTTAAATGAAAACATCTGTCACAGTGTTTTATCCTGACTATAATTTCTGCTAATGGGTCTTTTCTCATATACCCCACTGTTAACTCCAGAGCTGTGACTGGTAGCAGAGTTAGGCAAATATCGAGTTAAGCTCAGCAATGATCAGATACTGTATTGTGATGGGAAAGCAGTTGGGGTTAAAATTAAAAACTCTGATTTTTAGGCAGTTTGTTCAGCCTATGTGTGAGAGGCAATTTTTTTCACAGAATCACAGAATCAGCTAAGTTGGAAAAGACCTCTGAGATCATCAAGTCCAACCTTTGACTAAACACCAACATGTCAACTAGACCATGACACTGAGTGCCATGTCCAGTGGTTCCTTGAACACCCCCAGGGATGCTGACTCTACCACCTCCCAACTCCCTCATCTGCTCTTCATCAGATTTGTGCTCCAGCATTTCCCCAGCTCCATTGCCCTTCTCTGGACACTCTCCAGCCCCTCAATGTCTTTCTTGGAGTGAGGGGCCCAGGCCTGAACACAGGATTTGAGGTGTGGCCTCACCAGTGCCGAGTACAGGGGGATGGCCACTGCCCTGGTCCTGCTGCCCACACTATTGCTGATCCAGGCCAGAATGACACTGGCCTTCTTGGCCACCTGGGCACTCTGCTAGCTCATGTTTAGCTGCTGTTCACCAGCACCCCCGGGTCCTTTTCCACTGGATAGCTTTGCAGCCACTCTTTACCCAGACTGCAGCACTGTTGAGACCCAAAGGCAAGACCCGGCACTTGTCCTGGTTGAACCTCATACAACTGCCCTTGGCCCATGGATCTCTTTGCAGAACCTTCCTGCCCTCCAGCAGATAACACTCCTGCCCAGCTTGGTGTCATTGGCAAACTTACTGAGGGAACACTTGATCCTCTCATCCAGATCACCAGTAAAGATATTAAAAAGGATTGGGCCCAACACTGATCCCTAGGGGACACTACAAGTGTCTGAACACCAACAGATGAGGCACCATTCACCACCGTCTCTGGGCCCAGACATCCAGCCACTTTTTAACCCAGAGAAAAGTGAACCTATCCAAGCTATGAGCTGCCAGCTTTTCCAGGAAAATGCTGTAGAAGACAGTATCAAAGGATTTGCTGAAGTCCAGGTAGATAACATTCACAGCCTTTCTTTCATCCACTAGGTGGGTCACCTGGTCTTAAAAGATCAGGCTGGTCAGGCAGAACCTGCCTTTTCTAAACTTGTGCTGGCTGGACCTGGTCCCTCAGTTGTCCTGTATGTGTCGTGATCACATTCAAGATGATTTTTCCTTGAACATTTCTAAAAACATGATATTAAAGCTCATGCAAGTCTTGTTTTTTAATTAGTGCTATGATGCCGTAAGACCTGAATCCTGACCAAAGATGGGTCTAATATGAGACAACACAGCTAGAACTTTGTCTGTCTCAGGCCGTAGATAATAAGGGAAACAAGTGGTCTCATGGTTTGTGGAGTCCGTGGTGCCCAGGAGAAGTTTCATCTCATTTACCTGCAGAGGTTTTCAGTGTAGGTGTTGAAATGAAATGTCCTCCGCCCTCTATAGAGGAAAAAATAATCACTGCAGGGCACCATTTATCTAACTTGGTGCAGATGGGCAGAGAGAGGTGAACCATGCCCCAAAATTGTTTGTTTCTCTTCAGAGACTAAAGAAGGCCCCCTGGATGGCTAGCTTCCATGTAAGTTCTCCATTGTATGGAGATAGATTTAGATGAGATAACTCTTATCCCAGTCTTCATAAATTTTAAAACATGTAGAACTAGTTTCTTATTGCATTATTATAAAGTAGCTAAATAAGAAATGCTTAACAAAAATTTGGATTTCCATGAATTTCATGTTTCTTCTTTTTGTAAGGAAAGCTTTCCATGAAGATGGACTGCTAAAAGCAAACTATGGAAAACTGTTACAACTTGAGGGAATATTTAAAATATTTATGATTTAGGTGGTAGATATGTTTCCAACAAAAGTGCTTGCACATTTCCAGCACAGTTGAAAGGCAAAGCCTAGCAGGGATCATTCTAGCTTTTTATTTATCACAGTACTTCAGCAACCTCCACAGTGTCTTTCCTTTTCATTTATGTAACACCTGCCTGTAGTTTCTTTCTAAAATTTTGTCACTACAATATGTTGTCTCAAATGTTCTTTTTATCACATTCTTCTCAACACATTTACAAACCACACCTTAAAATAGTTCTGCACTGGTTATCTCTTGTCCTTTTGCTCTTTCTTTTCAACTGCTATAATTTGGATCTCTAAGGTGTATATTATGACTTCAAAATGCATTGCAAGACATAATTTGTCTGAAAAATATTTTACTACATGGAATATAATGGCAGTACCATAAAATATTACTGTTAATAATTAACTTGTAAGTACCTTTGAGTTTTCTGGATATTTTCAAGATTGGCAGAACAATATCAGGCTCAAGTTGTTCATTGATTACTTTTCTCATAGGAATGGACAAAGGATCCACAGGAGACAGACAGCCCCTGTTTTCTAGAGATGTTTTATAATTTAGTGTTTAATATCTTTCAAGAGATGAAAGGTTTCATTTTTATGTAATCAGAGGTAAACAGTTTCTCCTGAAGGTGTTGGACACAAGAATGATCATCTTTGCCAAAATTCTTAGGTCCTGTGCCTTAGCTGTTTGGTGTGGTAAACTAACATTCAGAGGAAGGGAGGGCAAGTGGCAATACAAAAGCTTAAATCAATTTTTGGGATGTTTTATGACCAAACTTAGAAATGAACGCAAGTCTACAGAAAACCTAAACTAGGCACCCTCTCTGTCCTGTGTCTCTATCTTGTTTATCTGTAGATTTAACTTCCTTATAGTAGCCTTAGGCTGACTTAGGCTGACATTTACACTCTGTGTGAATGAATTCCCTGGAAGGGATCCAAGACTCAACAGACCATGCATGGCAGAAAGAAGCCCCAGATGCAAAGCTGACCTAAAGTGCTCAACCCACACAGTGCAGCTTAGCAAGAGGTGGAGGAAATAACTGAGGAATGGGGTATCTGTATATAGGCAGCACTTGGAGAATCTCACTATGTTGCTGCCAGAAGCAAACTGGCTCACTGAGCACTGTGTCAGCTCTCCATAAACACAGTGCTATTTCACATATCTTTGAAGGATTTTGCAGAAGGTCTGAGGAGCCAGTGAAGCATGAAGAGAGAGAGCTTCTCACTTCTTCAAGGGAGAAACCACAGCTGTGTGCCATGCAAAGTGTGCTAGCTTGGCAGATAGCAGGATGGTAGGAAACACAGAGTCTCCCAAAAGGATACAGGAGAAAACACCCTGAATATATAATATCTTTTTGTCCATTGATCTCATATGTTAGGAGGAGATCAAGTACTACAATTCTAGCTCAGATAAAATGACATTATCTTATACATCACCTCAGTGCTAGATTATTGCTTTCTGTCAGTATCTAAAGCATAAAACTGATAAAATTTAAGTGATTGGCAGTTCTGTGCTATACCCTCCCTCAGCAAATGGAGTGCTGCTTGTATGCAGCTTAAAAGCTGACAGCATCAGAAAGGCCTGGCTGTATCCTTGTTGGAAAAACCTGCAAAACAGTGATGGTGGAATAAGAGGAAATAAAAAAGGATTTTTTTGTTGTTGTTTTTACACTTTAAAAGTTCTGAGGAAAATGTATTTAACATTTGTGTTTCAATGTCCTTTACATTTGCTCTCAATCCATTTTTAACAATTAAACAACAGCAAACCAGTTGAGGGAAGGAGGAAGAAGAGTTGAATCTGGTAATGAAAGGAAAACAAAGTATGATAATCCACAGAAGTACTAAACATGGACAGCAGAAGTTATGCCACCCTAGTGCAGGTTTCCCCTTTGTAGATTCTTTGATTGTTAGGTCGAGCTTATCCAACTCTGCATAGAAGCATTACAAAGGGTATCTCTACTTCTTCATGGCTCTGTGACATTTAAAGAAATTAATATTTTTTAATGTTCCTTCATAGTTGTTGAACTCACTTTGAAAGCAGCAAGATTGCTCGATACAATTTAAAGAATTGGCAGACAGTCATGCAAACATGTAGATATATGGACAAACACACGTAGGCACATACGTACCCCATTAGGATATTGCAAAATCTTATGCAATCAGGCTAAAAAAACACCTGATGTGAAACATGTTAAAATTAAAATTTTTTTGCTGATATATACCTGTTCCAATGACAAAGAGTTAATTATTTACAATCAGAAATGAGTATGAAAATGTACAGAAATTACAGTGCAGTGAGAGACTTGGTGGGACTTTTTTTTCCTTTTTCTATTTTCTTGTATTTTTTCCCCTGAAAACAAGGTTTTATGTTGAATACATGATTATAGGATATTTGAAAGAAAATATCTGAAAGACAAGATTTGCCCTTATCTGTTGAGAAATAAAATACACATAAAGGAACTGTCATGCCAGAGAATCAATTGGATTGAGCTCATAGATAGTGCTGTAGGCCTAATAGCAGGGGACTTCAAGAGACCAACATGACAGGAAAGGTAGGAGAAAGAAATACTGTATGATTAGATAAGGGAGGCAGGTAAGATTGGGATTATGTGTGATTTTAGCCTCTCTAATAATTATGGAGAAACCTTTGAGATACTGGTTGATGGCATGTGGCATGACAGACATAACAAATTAATATTTTCTGAAGCAATATATCAAGGACAATGCTATTCTGTCTCCAAGATATTAATAGGCACGTATGAACTACTCATCCATTCTAACCAGTGTAAAAAATGTAAAGTATGGGATATTTCCTGAAAACTGTTACCAGAATTTCGGCAGATTCTGAATGATAGAATAATATTTTAGGAAATAATTGCATGACAGTGTGTGTTATCATGATTTGCTCCTGGAAAGGAAAGACACATGAATACTTCTTAGTGTTCTTTCAGTCCCTGCATACGAGCCTTTAAACAGCCTAGGTTCCAGAGTGCCTTTCACCTTGTGTTGCATTTCTCAGTCTCTGGAGCCTTTGATGCATCTTGAATGTTACGATAAAACCTTCTTACTCATTTGAACTTGCTCCAGAAATGAATCTGGGTCAGCACAGGGTAAGAGCTGAGCACTAGATCAAAGAGTTAGAAAGTGCGTCATTATGCCCATGTTCCAATCCCCTAGTAAAGAGAGTCATGTAGAGCAGGATATCTAATGTTAATTGTTTTATGGATGTCTGAAAGGACAGAGAATACACCATTTTTCTGTTCCACTGTGATGCCTTAAGTACTGGTGAAAATAAGAGGCAGACACAGCAGTATAGGGAATAAAGGATATTACCTTGGGTTTAATAGGATCAAAGGTGAAAACATGCCGAGCAGCTCCGTGTGTATCCTCAAGTCTCGTCCGGACCCCAAAAAACCCTCGACGAACGTTCCCGTGTACAACACGTACACCATTTTATGGACCTCACAAATTAGCATATCTACCTAAAATCCCCCAATGAGTAACTTAACAAATGAGGTAATTGTCCCCCTATCCCCCTCCCAAATGAGACTACAGCCTAGCTTAAAAACATGTTCCAGAGAGAAGATTCTCTCCAAGGTTGCAGCCTCCAGTTTTGAGATAATAGGGATGTTTTGTCTTCTTCCCTCAGAGAACCGCCAAACTAAGCTAATATCAGACTACAAAATTATAAACATGCAGTACTTAGGGTACAGGGTATAAGGGTAAGGGTAAGGGGTACAAGGAAAGGGAAAGGGTATAAAATGTATAAAAAGGTATAAAAGAAAAGGCAAAAAAACTCATAAGGCATCAGTTGAGCTCCATCACAGCTGGTCTCCACCATAATAAAAAGTCTGGAACCAAACATGGTCATCCAAAGTATAGGATCCAAAGGATTCGCGTAGAACTCAGTCAGAGGGAAAAACAGTTATAATTTAAATAATCCTTAAAAAGCTAAAATTGAGAATAATAAAGGAAAATTAGATCAGTAAAGGAAAAAAAACCACAAAACAGATTCAACCTGAAATGAAAAATGAACAAGGATGTTCCAGAAAATGCCAATATAGTGGGGAAATTTTGAAAACTTAGTACAGGAAATGAACCAAAAACCCCTGTAAGGGGTTTCATAACAGGCTATGTACATGCACAGCCTACAGCACAATAGCCCACAGCCAGTCATTTATATATGCCACAAAC
>VYZT01012775.1:39807-132146 GCA_013400735.1 Pomatostomus ruficeps | reverse complement strand
ACCCATTATTGATCTCCCACAATCCTGCCTGCTCCAGTTGAGCTGGGTCTGGCTTTGCTGATAAGCAATTATTGGTGTTGAACAGACACAGGCCACAAAAGGCCTCCTTAAGCTCATTGACAAGAGGATGTTACCACTGCGACAACACCACAGCCATTAGGTGCCAACAGAATTTCCAAAGTGAGACTAAAATGAGGAAATAATATATTGTTTCCAAGAAGTAGCACATCATAATTTGTTCTAGGGGGATATTAAAGCCAGAGAGTATAATCGTAATATTCAGATTTATTTTTCACTAGAAAACTTTTCACTATTGTTCATGGCTTTAGTCATCTTCCTTTGCAGTCTACTTGGAAGTCTGATGATCTAACAACAGTATTTTGTCACTTCAAATTGTTTTTCCCAATCTTCTTTTCCTCTCTTGCCTTATGAAAAAATAGGCAAGGGAGGAAGCAGACTAGCTCATTTGCTGTGCAGGGTGTAGCCCTTGGGAAGTGGTCGCATTTGCACTTGGTTTGATATGCACATCTCCACTATCTCCAGGAGATAAGGCAACCCCCTACCACGAAACTGCTGTGTAGAAAGCACCAACAGCTTTGCGACAGGAAAATACAAATAAGATTTGTGAAACCCAAACTTTCAGTTAAATAGCCGCTCAAGCAAGCAGAGAGAATTTTTTTAAGGTCTACAGAAATACAGCAATATGACAATGGAATTGTTGCACCTTTATATGTTTCTGTGGCTTGCTGAAGCATGTTGAACATCGTGAAGTGATTCGCTTCCGACAAAGAGACGTCCTGCCATCTCTGACAATCTCTCTGTTTGAACAGACAAATCGAATGCACAAGAGACTGACTTCTTGTGGAAACCTACAGCAGGGCAGGCAGAACTAGATGGTCTCTAAGATCCCTTCCGGCCCAGGCCATTCCATGATTCTGGTGAGCTGCTGTCTAACACGTAGCTGGAGACTCAGGCTCTGGGTAGGATTATGGTCCTGATGCAATACTGTTTCTGCTCCCCTGCCCTGGCACCCCCTCCAGCTGCAGGCTCCTGACTTGTTGCAACTGCCTCAAAAGATACCATATGGCTCTGCTGGTGTCAGTGGAATTTGTGCTGTAGTTTTACATGCTCTGGAAAATTTAAACCAGTCTCTGCATTAGAGCTGTGCTGTGTTTGGGAAAGCTCTCTGCAAGCTGAAAACCAGCATAGAAACTCTGCTTCCCTCTGTTCTTTGGGCTGGCATACAGTCTTTCCAACTCTTACACCTTTTGTCTGTGCTTCAGGTTTACAAAATGTGGAGTATTTGGTGGGATATCCTTTTCTTTTTCTTTTTCTAACCCATATTGTTGTAATTTCCTGATTTATGGAATTTCAGCTGTGCGAAAAATACTAAGATGTTTAAACCTGCGAACCTCTTAAATCCAGGACTGTGGCAAATGAAGTAAAAATCTAACAAAATTCTAATTAATTTCAGAACAATTTGTTTTATTCTGCTTTCAGTTCTTCCTAAGGAATGCCAAGTTATGCCAAGCTTGGAAATGCTGAAGCCATTCAGGGTGAAACACTGAAAGCTTGACAATAACAAATAATATCTTGCTTTCCTCTTTTTCAAAATATAAAAAAAATGTGGAAAATATACTTTTAAAAAATATACTGCATGCAGAAAGCCATCCAGCTGGATTTTGAGTTTCCTAACACGGCTGTCCCTCCACAGAAGTCGACTCCCACGTTATGTCAGTATGCCTGAAGACAGAAAGGGATCCATGGGAATGTATTAAAACTTGGATATATGCTGAAGATGATCTGCAAAATGGATGTGAGGGGTGTAAGTCAGTGGCTGTTGCCAGGTGAGGAGCATCTCCTCACCTTCCCACCCACCTTGAGGCAGCAGGAAGTGTGCAGTCCCTTCTGTGAGGTGGGAGGACAATCCCTCTGCATTGTTTTTCCATCCTGCTGTCCCCAGCATTGCTCTGTTGAGGCTGTCAGGAGAAGCAATCAGATGCAGGCTGGCGTGGCCGTGTCAGTTCATTACCTGACAGCATAAGATAACAAGCTCAGGGGAAATCTAAGCATGGCTAACAGCTACCAGCCAGCTGAGCTGGGGTCCCTCCGGACGCCACCACCCAGCAAGAGGTTTAAGTGAACATTTTGTTCTTGTTTTCTAACACATGTCAACAGGTTTTCTGAGATAACTTGTGTCTGCATGGAGTATATCCTTGAGAGAAAGCAAGTAGGTGCCTGGCTGCTGTCAGTGTGCTGAGTGAGGAGATTGCATATCCTCCCTTGCTCTTCCAAAAATACCAGCCAGGAAGTTTAACTTCGTGTTAGTAAGGGCTGGCAGTGCCAGCCTCTTGGCTGTTGTTTTCAAGGTCAGTTCTAATTGATCTTCCTCTTGCCTCATTTAGTTGTTCCCTTTTGATTCCCTGACCGCACTCACATTGTTGGGATTCCTGTGTGTTCCTGCATTGTCTTTTGGTTAAGCTGATTCCTGCTTTCTTCCTCCCTTCCTGCTTGTGCCTTCTGGTCCTCCTGCTCTCCCTATCTCTCTTGCCTGCTCTCTTTCCTCAGGGCTCACTCATTCTCCTGTGCCTTGGTTATTATTTCCCCATCCTGAAGTGCAGACTAGATCCCCAGCCTGCAGCTCCATGGCTCAGATGCCATTTTCCCAGCTAGCTGTCAGGAGCAGCTGTTTCGCACAGCAGCAGATGACTCCTGCACCATGAGAAGCAGCTGCTTGTCTTGCAACTTGAGAAACTCCACTGGAGCTGTTGCCTTGTCTGGAGGCAGCCCATGGGCTGTATTTCCAGCTGTGCAGGGAACTCCCTTTCTGCAGGCCAGTTTGTGCCTGGCACAGTATTAGGTAGGTGATGTGTCTTGTGTAAGCCGTAGAAAGACACAGCAGGGAACATACGACTCGATGGTGTAGAGCCAGCAGCTCTCCTGCCTGTGGCTCTGGAGTGACAAAATACCACTCAGCAGATCTGTCTTGCTTCTGATGGAGGTGTAAGCTCCTGGCTTTGTTAAAATTGCAGCCCCACTCACTTGCCAGGGTAAGACCTGTATGTGCACTGGGTGGATGCTGTGCTGCATGAGAGCTACAGAGCCAGATTTGACCTGAGAGGCTGAGTCCTCAGGAAGTCCACAAAGAGTTTCAAGCAGTAGGAAAACAAGGTCCCAACCTACTCAGCCTGTGCTTGTATGAGAACGCCTACTTCTGAAAGTTAAATAACAGTAAGTGTGAGTGATGCAGGAGCAGACTATGAGGTTTTCCAGTAACCAAAGCAGTGTAAACTGCTGGCAGAAAACCTCCTGGCAGTTTGCACTTCTCCCATTGCAGAGAAGATCTCCTCTGTGGCGGCACTAATGGCAATTGACAAATCGATACAGCAAAGCCACCAATAACTTCATTTAAAAAAAAGGAAAATATAAAATCTATTTTAATTACATTAGCCAGATCATTAGAAAAATGTATGCTATGAGAGGAAGACAGTGTGCCATCACTCTGAGATACCCAAAGCTGAAGTTCCTGACAGGAGCCCCAGGGTGGAGCCAGGCATTAGTCTGTGCTGCTGCAGTGTCATCCTGTTTGATTTCAACCTCTGTGTGCTTTGCCAGAGGGAGATTTCCCTGTGACATCAGTGCTTAGGTTTCCTCTCCTTCCTTCCCAAGCCAACGGCATGCAGGCCAGTCTTAGCAGATAGTGGAGGCCGTGCCAACCGGCAGAGGGAAAGGCCAGACTAAGTGCAACATCCCAAACTCTCTAGACAACAGAATTTTGCCAGCTCCCAGTGTCTCCTGGGCAACATCTTCTGCTACAAAACCCCTGGTGGAAAAAAATAGCAGGTCACTGTGAATATTGTTGTTTAAAAGGGTCCAGGAGGACAGTGGTCATGACCTTGCACTCAGTATGATAAATTGTTCAGGGCGAGCACTGTCACAATTTGGAAAGCCCCGTTGCAGAGGAAACCTATGTGCCTTCTGTGCATATCATGGAATACTCTCGCCGTACCCAGCCTTGGGATACCCTAGGTCATGAGCCTCCATGCAGTTCTTCCCTCATTGCAAGGCACAGCAGAGACATTTGCCCATTTATTTACTTGCTGGTGCTTTGCAAGGTACCCATGTTCATTTGGAGAGTATAAATCTCTCAGAGGAGGAAGCAGCTATGCAAGCACCTGGCAGTGGGGGAGAAGCACCTTCACAAAAATGCAAGTCCTTAATGACCCTGTCCCAAGGATACTGGCTTGTGACAAGGGCGTTGTCCAGCCTGTATGTCTGAGGGCAGGTTCCCTCCCATGGCTGAGAGCTGCCACAGCAGGAATCAGCAGCTCTGTGATGTTGTGCAAGTCATGCAACGAGCAGGAATCTTGTGCTACAGATGCTTCTCCCGAGACCAGTATCAAACCTATGCCCCAGCCTTGCCAGTTAACACCAAGGCCCTGGAAGAGAGCATGCCTAATTGCTGTACACAGTAATGGGATGCTCATTTGGACCCTTGCTGACAGCAGACAGATCTCTGGGTTGCTCCTCTTTAACTGGACCTACTGGACCTACTTTGAGTGGACTGTCACTCAAGGAAGGGTGTTGTCCTGAGTTTTGCAGTTTTTCAGTGTTTCTCTTTGCTGTGATACTTTCTCACACATTCTGCTGTAAACATGGCCATGGTTTCTTGCTAACTATCTATGTTTTGTTAACTGTCTTTGTTGTTTGTCATTCCGTTCTCCTGGGTGGAGAAATATGATAGATAGATGCTTTGACCAGTGTGATTGAAGAGAGTGTGATTTCTACCTCCAATCCACGGTGATTTGTAAAAACATATAAATAAAGGTCAGAGGGTTCTGCCCTCTCTCTCTCTTTTGCCCTCTCTTTTTGCCCTCTCTTTTGCTCGCTCTCTGTGGTCTCTCATTTTGGCTCTCCTTTTGGCTCCTCGGCCTGGCAGGTTGGCCATCCGTGCTACAGAAGGGGATTTTTCTTATTTGTGTTATACAAGGACAAAGCATCAGTTCCCGAGCAGAGGACAGCACAGCACCTTTTTGCCCCATCTGTGGTATATAAATCCCCCAAAGCCTCTGCAGGCTGTGCCACCCAGGTTATCCTGGACAGGTACCAGTGGATGGCTCTGTGCTGGCACTCACCATTTCTGCAGCCGGACAATTGTTGTGTGGGTGTATATATGCGGTGAGTAGCTAGCTCATAATTCATGGATGCTCTCCACCACCTGCTTTTTGGAACAATTGCTGCAAAACCAGTCAGTGCTACTGAAGTGCTTCCTGGTGTGTGTCTGCTGATGTTGTGCAGTCACCGGGCACGCCAGGACCAGGCGGGAAGTCAGCACAATACCCCAAGATACGTTATCAACTGTAAATGTGGCAGGAAGTCATTAAAGAGTTCCTGAGCCATTCCCTGGGAAAAGACCAGCTGCAGGGTCCAGCAAAGTCAGAGGATTTGCACTGCCAGCGCTTAAAGCAAAAGAAAAATTACTTTAATAAGCCAATGCCAGCAGCTCCTGCAGGGAGCCCTCTGCTCCAGATGGATTGTGTGCCCATTGAGTTGGGGTGGTGATGGATGATGAGATTTGGGGATGTGCCAAGGAGCTCTTTGTAGCTTGCTTACTTCCAGGTAGGCTCGTCTGAGCCTCCCTAAGGGTTTGGGGACAATGAGAGGTATGGACACAGACAGGTCTGAATCCTTTGTGCATAAAGATTTGTAAATCCCTGTAGGTGAAAATAAATGAGAGCTTATTTTTAGAAAGCTGTTTCATTGCTTCATGAGCTCTCACCCACAGCTCCAGGAGGGAGATTCACAATGAGCTCTCTTGGACAACTGGGAAAAGACAATTTTCTGCCATCAGGAGGCAATCAGAGTATGGGACAAGATGGTGAGCAGTAAGGGAGACCAAACCAGGTGAAGGCAAGGAGCTCCAGTATTTGTAGGGGGTCATTCAAAGAGACTTGAAGGGGGTTAGGCATAATTGAAACAATGATACCAAGAATGCATGTGACTCATCTCACTTGGTGTATGGGATAACTCTCATTTTTGTTGCTGCAAATGTATGTTTTGAAAAACATATATGTTTTACCAGCAATAATTTTCTTTTGTTTTTCCCCTAAATCTCACCAACCAAGACTCAAAGGCTGTCTTAGCAGATAAAAATTTCTTTAGAAATTACTGTGTAAATCTGTTTTCTGGAATATGCCTAGAGGAGAAAATGTTTTTAAACTGTGTGGTTATTTAACTGCTGAAATACTTAGTATTCTGAGTAAAACCAAAGTTATCATACCATGGTGAAGGGAGAAGAGTAAAATACATTTCACAGTGTTCATTTTCTCACTTGAAGAGATGAGCAGAATAAAGAGATCTTTCTTATTAAAACAAAACGAACAAACAAAAACCCCCCAAAACACCAATAAGAGAGAAAAAAAATATGTGAAGATTAGACAGCCAACTTTCTAGTTTTGAATACCTGAAAAACTCCTACAAGTGAATTTGTAAAATCAGATTGCCTGCTAGTGTCTACCAACCAACCAGCAGCATGCACCTGGCTCAGAGTCTGAGTGCAGAGAGGAGGAGGGGCAGAAAAGAGTAATTTGAAGCTGTCACTGAACTTGATCAAAATGTGTTTGGGATTTTTTCTGCTATTTGTTGTTTACGTGCTATTTGAATTTAGGACATTTGTTCCTTACATTCAGAACCTTGCTTACAAGCCTACCAAAGATGGCACAGCTTTATATCCACTTGGATCATTTGCCGGTTATTCTGTATTATTTTGAACACACAAGATACCAGAAATAAGATGCCTCTCTTTTTAAAATTAACATTTATCAGAGTAATTTTTCCTTTCTCCACAGTGATAGAATTGTTAGCCCCTAAGCTGGTGCAGGCTGTCTGTACTGACCAGAAAATGTTTGGGGATGAGAATCGTGACACATATTTTGTCCCACCTGTTTGACTGTAGCTGTGTGGAATGCTACATAGCAACCAGCAGTCCTTTCCTCTCTTGTTGGTTAAGGTGCCTGTCTAAGAGACCAAAAGGGGTTTTCTGATCTCAGTCTCACAGTATGTATCACATGTACATCTTTCTTTTCCCACAGGAGAGAAAGAAAATATAGCAGGAAAAATTAGGCATATTTCTACAGTAGGATTTCAAGGGGGAAAGCCTGCCTGCCTGGACTGTGAGGAGGTACCCACACAGACACAGAGACATCCTCCAGGACTGGTAACAGCATTGTTCAGCCTTGTTCCTGCTGAGGAAGTTTCCACACTACGCCACAACAATGAATTTCCTCCGGCGGCGCCTCTCAGACAGCAGTTTCGTGGCAAACCTGCCCAATGGCTACATGATGGACTTGCAGCGCCCCGACAGCTCCACGAGCTCCCCGGTTTCTCCTGCCACGGAGAGAAAGCATCTGCAGCCACCCCAACCCTCACACTCTTCCTCTACCGGCAGCAGCATCTTCAGCTCCATCTCGAGCGCCATGAAGCAAACCACGCAAGCGGCTGCGGGGCTGATTGAGCACTCGGCCAGCCCCGCAGCCCCTGTGGCACAGAAACCCAAGATCCTCCTGGTGATTGATGATGCACACACAGACTGGTAAGTCATCAGTGATCCCCCCATTGAACTCACCTCCACACCGCGTGGGGACAAGAGGGACATGGGAATTATGGATAATCTGCAGGGGGTGCACAGGTACTTTCACATCTGGGTCACCAGCTCTGGCCCCAGGCTGGTGTCTGTCAGACGACTTGTGTAAATATAAGAGTGGGATTTTTTCAAAAGTTTCTTGGTAAAAAGTGTTCATTTGGTATTCATTGACCAACTTCTTCATAGCCTTAATATATGAACACACATAGGGCATTCTTGGCTCAGCAGGCTTAGCCAAGCTGTCATATCTAGCAATGATCCTAAGAGGCCACAGCTGGAGGTATGTTGGTGATGTGGTTCAGAACCTTAATCCACTGTGCTGACTCTAAAAATTAAAAGTGACTCAATCTCTCCAGCTCTCCATGTCTCTTGAGCTTTTCTCCATATGCAAATTTATACATAAATTATGAAAAGATAACCAAGCTTACTATTACCACTTGTCAAGGGCCCTTCACCTGCTAACCATAGCAACAGCTATTGGCAAAAGGATCTCAGGCTCAGCTAAGCCTCAAATTTGTGTTGTTCGTGCAGGTCTCTTTACAAACAAAAGTTTGGAAGTTTGTTTCCTGTGATATTGGGTAGCACAGTACACTTTCCAAAGGGTAGCACAACTAAAGTCTTCTGAAATGTTACAGAAATGGCTTACTGCTTTTTGTACGCTCCTTTTCAAAGTCAGCTGGTTCAGAAAGCTTTAGGCAATCTTTCTGAGAGACTTATCTGGGGGAAAAATCCAGAGAATGTGTTGAGAAGATGCTCTTGTTTCTTCTGCCAGCTTTTTGCAAGACAAAAGAAGGAAAGAGCAGCACAGGCAAAGGGGTAGTATAAAAGACTTCAAAATCAAAGAAGTTGGGTTAGTGGGTCTTGGCCAAGGGAGATTATTTTATTTTTCTTTTCATCCCACACTTCTCTTCAGTACAGTTGTCACCTTTGTCTTCTCTGTTTAACTAGAAGAGTGGGGACAAGGTGAGACCTACCTTTTTAGGTGTATCTTCAAAAATCAAGAGCTTAGCTCTTACCTAAAAAGAGACCATGACTGAGTACAACTAGGTCAGGTGTCTTCAGCCAACTTGAAGTAAGAGAGGGAAAACAGTGGGATTTTTCTCAAAGGAAGAACAACTTCTTCACTGAGTGAGAAAGTCTCTGATAAGGTTGTCACCATGAAGGTTTCCGTGGCCTAGTGTCTTTTATCACAGTAGCAGCCCCTCAACGCCAGCTCGTTCAGTCCGCAGCACCAGTCTGGCTCAACCAGAACTTGATCTCTCTCTCCTGGGTGCACCACGAGTCCCCCGCAGGCTGATGCTCACTGACATCTGTCTCGGTAAAGTGTTTTGCAGTTCCTTGGAGATGCTGCCAGGTGGCAGTCCCTTAACATAGCATCCTCCGTCTGGGAATGGGAGTGCCTTTGATACACAGCTCTAGCATCTGGGACTTAGCCGGCACCGTGCAGTGCAAACATTGTGCTCAGAGAGGAAAGCCCCAGCTCAAAGGCCAGTCTAGTTTTGCCTTGAGATTAATGGTGCTGAAGGTAGTCTGGGCAGGAGAAAGGACAAGGAGGGGTTAGAGCCTGCTGCAGTGTCTTCATGTTTTAAAATATACACACTTCGTTTGGATCCCGGGCTTTATCTCTCCCAGATGCAGTTCTGTCATGCAGACTTCATGGTCTGTGAGCTGAGCTTGCTGAGGGAGCAGCAGCTGGGTTATTTAAAGAGGAAGCATGGCTACCCATGCTGTCCTCACTCCTCCACTCCTGCAAGCACTCCCTGCATCCTGCTGTCTTGGCTATGCCCCTGCTGTCTATAACTGAGCAGTTTCTAGGAATGATGGGATACCCCTTTCATTTATGCCAGCTCTCTGACTCAACCCACAAGTTTGCAGGTATCAAGTGCTGCTTGCAAAGGCTCCCTCTCTTTACTTTCTCTAAGGCTGTGAGGACACTGAACAAAATTAGTGTATGAATTAATGATCATACCCTGATATATATATGACATGAAAAACAAGGAAAGAACATTACTAACCCTTGCCTGCCGTGGCTCTTTGGAGCATGGGCAGAAATACATGCCTGGTAACTTCCCCAGCTTAAAGGCAGCAGTAGATGGTCCTTTCTGAGACAGCATACCAATGCAACCATTCCAGTGGGCCAGGAGTGCTTCTTGCTGGTTGATTTTTGTGTCTCCAGGAAACTCAGTGAGCCCTTGAGAGCAACACTGAAGAGCAGTGCCTCCAGGGCTCCGTGGATGTTTATTTTTGGTAAGGTACTTCTAAGCAATGCCAGTCACCTTCTTGGTCCCAGCCAGGGTGTTATGTGAGTTCAGGCTGAGCAGCCTCAGGAAGCAGTGTTTGCCTTGTGAGAGTGCAGCTGACGAAGCTGATTATCCAGGGATTCTGACTATCCCCTCTACATCATGTACGTGAACAGTCTCAGACTTTGGAAGGTGAACAACAGCACATTGTTACTTCTGTGCTGGTGATTCTGGTTTTGGAAAGAGCATCGTGTTTCTAATGCATTTCACCTCTGCCTGCTCTGATCTTTCTACTTGTGAAACCTTTGTATTTGGTTTTCAAGAAACTCTTTCCTTCTCCTTTGAAATAGTTTACTAAAAAAATCCCCAAGAAATAACTACTGAAGAGCTGCCCTTATTTTAAGGGTGAGGGGCTTCCAAAGTGCCTCTTCCCCGGAGCAAGTTACACAGGGTTTACAGCAAAGACCATCTTGTTCACAGACAGGAAGGGTGAGCGAAAGTGGAATCTGCCATTTGATTTCTCTTCTCTAAATGAAAACACTTTCTCAGAGTTGGAGACTGTATCAATATTGCCAAGCCAGACATTAATTTATCATCACTGTTTGTATTACAGCAAAGGACTGCAGTTGTGGATTAGGATGAGGTGTTGCACAAGTGCTTGATGAAACGCTTTAACAATCCAAACAGGCAAGTGCATGTTGAACACACTTTAAAGTGACAAATGGCAATCCTTTCTGGTTTTGAGGAGTTACTATGTCTCTGATGGTACAGTATAGCACTCAATTTCTTTCAGAGGTCTGAAAGAAAGAAAGAGCATCTATGGGAATACATGGCCGGTCTTCCACCATAAAATCCTTGCCATTCTTGACATGCAAGATGCTCGGGCTTATTCCAAAGGCAAAGTACTATAAAAACAACGTGAGTCCCACAGAATATGATAAGCTGCTTTCTGCATTAGCAGCATTAAAAGAAAGGTACATCCTATTAAAAACAAGGGAACTCACACAGCTTTCTGTTAAAGTGGCAACATTTTGACAAATTTTCCATTATTCTCAAAGACGCGGCTCTAGACACTGCAAGGAAGTGCACAGTGAATTGCATTGTGTAGGACGTGCACAAGAGGAAAATCCTCTCTCTACAGCTCCCTTGTGCTCTTGGCTCTGACAGGCAGCCCTCAAAGGCATGCACAGCAGTGACTGTACCTGTGCACCAACACACCAGGGAAAAGCTTGGCTTTCCTTCAGTCGTCTTTGGTACATTTCTCAGCTGGGGAGCCTCCACCTGGAGAACGAGGCTCCTTCTGGTGGGCTGGGAGTTTCTGCGCCTTGGGAGACTTCCAAGAATGCATCCACAACTCATCTATGGCAGCTGCCAGAAAAAAAATGGAACTCAGACATGAATACATGTGCATGTGTTAGCCACGCAGCAAAAGGGAGCAGGACCATGAGGAAAGGGGACAGCAGAACACCAGGTGGTGGCACCTGGGCCAGCTCTGGCAGCCTGACCTCAGCAAGGAGGAAAGCATCCCACCTCTGGCAACCTCCTCGCCTACCATGCTATTAAGCAAAATTATGCTCTTGCTGGATTGAATTTCTCAGCAGATCAAACAGGATTTTGTGCTGTGAATTATTAACCCCCATGCCCTGTGAAAGTGCTCAGCTTTCCAGCCTAATGCCTCATGTTTAAACAGCTTATGGGGGAAGTGATCAAGCACAGCTAAGGCTCCTGTTAGCTACACATGCTGAAAGCATTGATTTCCAGGCCAGACAGCATAACAAAGTTGTTCTTGTTGCATTTGCTGGATATCTAAGTTGCATTTGTGAAACAGCTCATATGGCTTTTCAAAGCCATTTGTGTGTTTTGTCCACATTTCAGGCTGTTTCAAGAGCTCACACTGCCATTTTTGCTGTCTTGCCCAAAATACACGTGCCCTGTGTGCAGCAGTTGCACACATGAGGCTTGTGACATGCTTCTCCAAAAAATAAGTCACAGAGGATATTTTAGCAGACACAAAATTGCATGGTTTTTTCTCCCCTTTAATTTGCAGCCAAACTGCCTGAACATACTGTCTCCAAAAATTTTAAGATCAAGGAAGAGAAAAACTGTGATTAACACTGAATGAAATCCTCTTAATACATTTGAAATGGTTCTTTGTATAACAAGAACATCATGATTCAGGTCTAGTTATGGACTGATTTGACAGGATTACTATCTTATACAGGTTGAAGGAAATGATCAACTTTTTTTAAAAAGAAAATTAGTTTTACTTCTGAAACATGAAAATATTGAGCCATAAATATGTCATTTGCCTAAAAATGTGATTGGTCAAATAATAACATTAATACTGATTTTTAGTAACAAGGGAGTTCCCAAATCGTAGGTTTTTTTCAAGGAATTCTTTTAAAAAATATTCAATGAGTGTCATGAGTCATTTCATGCTTTCAGTAGGCTGAAGGTAATATACCAAGGCTCCCATTAAGAGGAATATTTCTGTACCTAACTCATTTAAACATAATGGGTAGTTTCGGAGTTTAAGCTTGAACTTAGGAATTTGCTGGTTAAATTGCCAAGTTTTGTCTACATTTCCTGATAAGAGAGTCCCAAATCATCCAACATGGTGGTCACTGACAATAGATTATTATGAATTAGCCTTTTTTACACAGTGATGAGCTTTTAAGGTTTCACAAGTTCTGTGCAACAATGCAACAATAATTTGAAAAAACACTTAAAATTTACATTTCCACAAATCTGGTTAAAAAGCCATGATATTTTTGTCATTTAGCCTTGTCTGCCCAGGACTGAATAATTTTGTTCCTATATTTCTTGCCAAATTCCACTTTTTGAGAAGTAGAAAGCAGAAAGAGGAGACAAGTTTGTGTTAAATGAGTGTGTGTTTGTGCACATGTGCACGCCCGGAAGCAACGTGGAGAGTTTCTGTATTCCCTGGCATACAGACATAGGGGTGAAAAGGAGGAAAGGCTGTCAAAAGTTTTCGAAAAATTGCATTTATCACATGACTTTCCAATCTGTTTTAGGTATATCACCTTCATGTCTGTCTGTATTTTTGTCCTGCATATGTAAAGTATCTTGGGATCTAGTCCCTCTAAATGAAAGGTGATACAGGAATGTAAAGGATTAGTATCATTACAAAAATAGACACAAGGAATATGGAAAATATTCCCCACCAGGTTATAAGTATGCTAATGTAAGTCAAATCTGGGTTCTTAATTACTTTACCAGAGTTCCTATAAATGCATAGAATTTAACCTCAGAGTGTCCTGCCTAGTCCTGTACATATTTAAAAAAAGAGCAACGAACCCAACCCTCAGATACATTTCTCAAGGTTTGTGAGCTAGATTTCTTCTCCCTGAAAGTCCACAGCCCTGCCCCACTGTTGGTCCAAGTTAGGCCAGTTCTTCTGCTCCTCAAATTCAAGGAGAACTGAAGCAGGCTGGAAAAAATATGGCAAAATCCTCAACAAAAATGATATCCCTTGCAAACAGTTCCAGCCCATATTATTTAGATTTAGCAACATGGAAATGTTCCAGCAATGCACTATTTTGATAATACACAAAATCAAATTGCTGCCTCATGCTGCACTTAATGCAGTAGCCCACGTCCACCCCCTGCCCTCCTACCCCCAGCTCTTTGTGGGCAGGAGGAATGTGACCACAGTACAGCCTGGGTGGGGGACCAGACCTACAGCAAAGTATCCTTCCTATTCTGACAGCTCAGAGAAGCACAAAAAGCTGTGCCCAAAAGCAATAGCGCTGCACTAACTAGTGCTTCTTCTCTTGGTGGGGGGATGGCTTTGATTACCCCTGTTTGATGAGCAGGAGGTGGCACAGGAAGATGCTGGGAGGCCAGTATTGTGTGGGACTCCATAATTCCTTGAACAGAAAGAGTGGCCTGAATGGTTGTGTCTGTGATCGTTAAAGCGCTGGTGTCTTGCCAAGCCAGGTCTCCCCGGAAAACAGGCCTGCAGAAAGGGAGGCCTCACAAAAGAAGATTTTAAAAACCCTTCTCCCTCGCTGCCCCAAAGCTTCCCTTTCTGTCTGCATTTTTGCCTAGAAAATCCTCCCAGCCCTGTAGGGTGGGACCTCAGATCTCATCAAGGACCTCACCAGGAGGACTTCCTTTATCCAAAAAAACCCCCCTAACCCATACCGCCAGCACAACCCCCTTTGGGTGAGGCGTTTCTTCCCTTGATGTGATTCCATAGCTCATAATGTTTCAGGGCTGGTTTTATAGTAACCAGAGTGGGCTGGGTTTTGTGGTTTTTCCCAGAAGGCAACAAAAGCAGTCTGTTCCCACAGCCCATCCGAGGACACTGAGGACACACCTGCACAGCTGGGTCCCCGTTCCTTTGGTGGCCAGAGCAAGTCAGGTGGTGACAGCACCGAGAACAAGGTGATCTTGCCCCGGGGAGGAACAGGGCTGATCACAGCACTATTGTGCTCCAGGGATGGACCTGAAACTTTTATGGAGCTCCTGGCAAAGTATCAGTGTCTTTAGAGTTACCTTTTGGCCCACCACAAACCTGAGATTTACCCGTTGGTCCCTCCCTGTCAGTATGTGCAATGTGAATACCTTTTCTTTCTTTCTGCACTTGCCTCTGTTCCATTTAACTTTTAATTCAAACTTGTTTTCTGAGGTGTCAAAACACACATCCACCACTCTTACCATCCTTAGCACCCTGACACCCCCACCCCTTGCCCCAAGGTACTCTTGCAGAATAGGTATTAACTACCAACCAGTCCATCCCACAGATGAACACTGTATAAAGGTCTCTGGCCGTTTTCAGACCTTGGCATTTATGGAGTGATTTTTTCCATCCCTGTGCCCTGGCCAGTCAGGACTTGACCACCTCAAAGTTCCTTACTACATACAGCTGAGAATTTCTAAAGTGGGGAAAAGTGGTAGAGGGGTGGAGGGCTGAAAGGAAAACCTTCCTTATTTTCACCCTTAAAAAAAAAGGGCACAAATGCATCTCTCCTCCCTCCTCCCCTCCCCGCTGCCCTTATAGCGTGTAGGGGCTGGGGGGATCAGGGCATTCCAGCAGCTGCTGGCCAGTATCCTGGAAACTGCCTCCTTTTTCCCAGTCCCAGCCCCTTTTATGAAGGAGACAATGCAGACATACAGTGAGTGCCTTGTGCATCACTTGGGCCCCCAGACCTTTTGACACAGGGGTTTTGCACAGTGGCTCACCACCTCCCCACTCTCCCCGAGGTGCCCCTACATCCAAACCAGGGGGCTTCAGCCCTACCTTTTTCTGGATTATCCAGAAAGAAATTATGTGCCTTATTTTCCCAAGTGCTTGAGAGAAATATGTGTCATGTGATACCAGGGAAATAATTCAGATAATTCCAGAATTTATCCATGGATGCCTTTTGGTTTGTTTACCCAGGTCTCCTCTTACCATTTCTGTCATTCTTTACTCCACCCACTCCCTTGCCCACCTCTCCCCAAGAGTCCCACGCATTTCTCTCTTTGTTGTGTTTTGCTCTGGTCTCTCCTCAGGGTGGGAAAGGCTGCTTCCTGCTCCAGATAAGAAGTGGTTTCCACCCAAAGTGTGGCTCAGCTTTCTTTGCTTGTTATGTCTTGATGCAGAGGCACAAGCTCAGCCAGAGGATTTGGAGAAATTTGCCATTGCAATATCCTGGTGTCCTTCTTTTGAATGCTCTCAGTGAGGAGAGCCCATTTTTGGGTTGAAGGTACAAGACAGCTCTTGAGTTTGTAGCTCAAGACTTCTGTTGGACAATGATACAGATGTGAATCTGGGTTCATTCACATCACAGGGGATTTGGGCTCAGGCTTATTAGTTCATCTGAAGAATGGTTTCCCAGTTTCCAAGACAGCATTTCAATATTTGCTCTATCAGTTCCACTGAGGTCTCTCCTAGGAAGGTCTGAAAATCTGTGAATTAGCCTTAGGTAGGTAATTGGAGGTGAATTGATCACTTATTATTCCCTGCTGCTGTTAAAGGTACACTCCATATATTACAGGAAATTGTTGTATATACTTCCTCCACCCATGGTAGCTGAAGCAGACTGGGGCTGGTTCACAGAAAATTTCTGCAAAAGAAACTCCTATTCTTTCCGGATGACTTCATAAGAAGAGGCACTGGGTTTCTTATGTCCCTGTAATCATGTCAGAGCTGAGGCAGAAAGCAAAAGTTATGTTTGTCTGATGTCTTTGCACCCAGAAAATGTCCTTTTCCAGAGCACGCAGCTTCTTCATCAGAAAGAGAGAGGGGTTCAAGGCAAGCTTTTTTCTTGCAAGCCAGGGCAGACCTTTGGCTGTTTATTATGGTACTTCCTTCCCCCCAGTCCATCGGGCCACATTTAAATGGATTGCCTAGCACTATAAATCCCACCCAGGAACTGCTCTTGAGCATAGCCCTGCAGTTTCCTTCGGTCAAAACATGTTTACATGCTAATTCACTGAGATCACAGCAACCGCACCACCCCATCTGCACACTGCCTAGCCAAATTACAGCTCTGTGTTCTGCTGAGCTGAACATCTGACAAGCTTTAAAATAAAGGGGTGGCCAGCCAAGCAGTGGTCAGTGCTGCAGGCTACCTGGGAGAGGTGAAGGGTTTGTGTGGACCGCAAACCATTTCATATATTGTGCAGAACTGACCAAAAGACAGTCTCTCTCTCTCTCTTGCAAGAGGTATGATGCTTCCACAGCATCAGCAATGATTCTGGCTTGCTTGAAATTTGAGGGGCTCCAGGAGGATGCTAAGGCCATTTTTCATTTCAATGTGATGGCCTCTACTTCCCAGGTGAAAATTGAAAACATAATTCCATCCATTTCAGAGATGTTTCAGTAAGAAGTGTTTTATTCTTACCCTGGGGTCTGTCAAAATGGTGGGCAGACCAAAATACTTGGCTGCAAATTGCTTAGCACCTGTAGTCTTCAGAGACACTCAGAGCAGGTTAAGCTACCGGGGAGGGAGGGCGGAGGGGAGGAGGAGTGTCTCTTGGAAAGAAAGTGATATATTATGCTGTTAAAGGAAAGTTCTTGGGATGTTGGATGAGACAACCTGTGTGGAAAGAGCGATAAGACAGAGAGGTCACACAGTGTCTAAGCTGAGGTCCCTTTGGATGCACCCTCTGTGTGACCATCCGCAAGCATAGCCAGTTCTGTAGAGAGGAGAAAGAGGATTCTGTAATGTGGAGGCTAATTTCCTGGACCAGGCAATGGAAGCCTCTTTGTTCCATTGGAACCAGGCTGAAGACTGTGGTTAATCACACTTCATTACAAACTGAAGCAAAGCATCACCAAGGAGTTTGCAACCAGCTGGTCGGCAAAGAGGAGAGGCCATGGAGGGAGGAAGTGTGTTTCTTAAATGTGGGTAAGGAATATATGTTATGAGCATGCTGGGAATAAAAACAAATTTGTACCAGGGAATAGTGCACCTTAAATTTCAGACCAGTTCCTGTGAGCCCTCTGAAAGCTTATGGCAGTTTTTAAGAAGTCACTTGTTCCAGCAATATCCCCAATGTTTAGGAGCAAGGAATGTTGCCAGACCCTCTAGAGCCATGCCTCCATAAATTTAATGGGATTATTAAGTGCATTTAGAGTTCCTGTTTATTGTTAGAGGCGTGATCTCTTAGCTTATCTGCTGAGGATTTCTTTTTCATGCAACGCTCATAAATTCAAAAAAATAAGGGAAAATGGCCAGAGCTCTGTTTTTTATACCAGACAGGGGTTGTCTGACTCACCTTGTCTTGGTTACACCTGGCTGCTACATTGTCCCTCACCTATGCAGAAGTCTTATTTGCACTATGCTGATGGACGGGCTGTTTGGGAAGGGAAGTGGGATACAGAATTCAGATGTCCTTGTTAGAATTGAGCAGAAAGCTTTTGATATTTTAATGAAAAATTTTGACTTCGTTTTGAGCCAGAATGACAAAACAACCTTTTCATTTAGACGTCATGTTTCTGGGGGAGGGGAGCATTCAGCTAAAGGCTGCTGTGTTTCAGCCATGGTGAAAATTGCTTTCCTACTGTCTCTCCTTTTTTTAATAGAACAAATAGACACATAGTAAAAATGTGAGCCAGCTTTTTTTTTATTTTTTTTGTGCTTATACTATAAAATAGGGAGCAAAGCCAGCTTCCCCTCATTTTCCTGTACTTCTTTATTCTGTCCTGTCTTTGCCAATTGGAAACAGAACCCAGAGTTACTTTGTCTCTGGAAACAACTCTCTCAGGCCTAAACTGTTTTCAGTGCTTTCCAAATAGAAGAGCCCTTTGGAGTCTACATGGCCTTCTGAAAGTTTAGAGGGGAGGAGGTCTGACAAAATAAATTCATATTTTCTTCTGCCAAGCTTGTTTGGTGAGGGGAAGAATTGGGGAGATATATTCACAGGGAAATTTATATTGGCAATTTCCCCACTGACTAACCATATAAAGGGAATTATGCACAAATATGAATACAAAAAGCTAAAACTGTATGTCCTTTTCCTCTGTTTTCTTATCCAGCACTACTCTCAGGCTTCCCCTTGCACGAACAGCCAATGCTTCTAGAAGTGCTTTGTTGTCTGCATAGCGTGGAGAGATAGGAACAGAGCTGGTGGAAGGTGTGTGTTCTTCTCACAGCAGTGATCAACCCCAAAGCAAATGCAGTTTCTCAGTTCAGGAGAAGATATCCTTCATCAGTGACAGTGCAGAGATGCAGATATGGTTTCTCTAAATCAGTAGCAAAAAGAAACAGAAGTGGAGAGCAGCTCTGTAGTGAGAGAGCATGAGAACAGGCTTCACAAGTACTTCGGCTGTGATGATAAAACTCTTTACTCAACATCAGAATAAATTCCCGATGCTATGCCATATGCTGCTCTCCTTTCACAGAATAAAGACTGAGCATTAAATGAGATACAGTGAGGAATCATTGATTAGAGTTGTTCCCTGGAAAAGATTAGGAGAACGTTTGGTTTCTAGTTTGAAAATTAAATGAAAAAGTAACAAGCCTTGAAGGAACTTTCCAATGTGGTTTTCATCTGGCTTGTCAGGTTTCTCCTGGCGAACAGAAAGCTAGAAGAAGATAGGAATTAGAAAAACATGCTGTGACCCGGATAGAAATTCTTCAGCGAAAAGGGAAATGCAGAAGCAAAACAATATGTAATGAAAGCCAGAAGTCTTAGTTAACTATGCTTGTCTCTCTTGTTTCTTCTGCAGGGCCAAATATTTCCAGGGGAAGAAGGTGAATGGAGAATTTGATATCCGAGTGGAACAGGTCAGTGACAAGTGAATTTTTCTCTCAGGAACGTAAGTAAGCAGAGGTAATCTGTCCCAGGAACAGCAGTGAAGTGCATTTCCCTGATGTGCTCCGCAGGGCACTGGACACAGCCTGTTTCTCTGTTAGCCTTGGCACCAGACATTCATTTCAGCTAAAACCTCTCCATGCTGGGATCTGTCCCCTGCTCTGTGTGTTGGTGCATGGTCTATCAAAAAAAGTCCCATATTGACTGAGACTGGATGCTGTTGTCAAAGTAGAAATTATTATTAATAATCATCATCTGAAGGCACCCAGCTTGAAAGAAGGCTTAAGAAGAGAGAGATGTAAAGATGAGATGGTGATCCTGAAGGAATCATATGCTTGTTTTGTACTCATTAGGGCTATAAAAATGTTTGGGTGGATAAAGAAAGCTGCTGAATGTTGTTTGAATGACCTAATATTTTCTATTTTTATAAAGCTGTTGATTCTGCATCATGTGTATGTACAGATTATTAATGCAGAGGTTTTGAAGACTTTCTCAGGACCCATTGCCCTTGAAAAGGTGTTTCTTCTCTTTTCAAAGGGGTCCTGTCCTGTTGTCTGTGGCTGTTCATGAGCACACAAGTTCTGATCAAACTGTGTCGGGGACAGATTGTTCTCTTTGTTATTGATATCACACTTGTCAGTCTGGGTGGTATTAGCAAGAATAATTCTTCCTGGCATTTTCTTATCAAAGTCCTTATTTTGCTGGCTGCCTTAGTAATTATCCTAAAAGAGAATAGGAAAAATTAAAAAATTATAAAATCATGCTTCTCACTTAGAAGCATGAAATCAAACAATTTAGGTTTTCCCTTCAAACCTCTGATCCAACCCTCTCCATCACTCAAGCGGGGTAAGCTTCAAAGCTAGATGTGGTACTCTTCAAAATGACCTGTTAATTCTTTCCTAAACCTCCAGACTCTGCCTTTCCCCTCATACTCCTTCTCCTTAAATGTTATTGCACTTGAGGTCCTTATAAAGGAGCTGCCTTCAGACGGTGGGTAAGTGCAGCAGGTCAGAAGAGGACTCCTGATCCCTGCTGGGGGATCAAGTTGTGACCCTTGTCACCATCACAAGGTAGCTTATCACACTTCCCCATAGGCTCTTGTAGGGAGGCTTTCCCAGTCTACCTCCTGAAATCCTTCATGTAGGCTGAATATCCACGTTCAAGACGAGGCAACAAATTACTCCAAGCAAAGATCATGATGTGATTCTGCTGGTAAGGACCTGCAGCTTTCATTAAATGCCCACATAGTGACTGCAGCACTGTCCAAGGGAATGAAGCCCCCAGGGGGCTGGAGAGTTGAGGAATGGAAGGATCCTGGCTGTTTCCACTTTTCCCCTCCCTGCCACTCAGATCAGGCAGCCCAGTCTCCATTTAGCGGGCAGGGAGCTGCTCTTGACTCTTCCAGACCTCAGAAGGAGAAGAGGTGATGGCTGTTCCCAGCTGGATCACTGTCTGTCCAGGGAAACACAGAAGCTGCATTGTCATGGGCAGTCTTGAGTTTGACCTCAGGCCCCTCTTGCATATTGTCAAGGTCAGGGGAGAGGCACTGCTTTCTTCAAGCTCTGGCTTCTTGTCCCCTTCTTGTTTTGTCTATCCATCCTTGCTCAGTATTTCTTAATATTTAATTTTCATTCATTGCTCCTACCCTATTTATCTGGAACCTTCCTAACTTCTCCACCCTCTCCCTCAAGCAGTCCAGGAGCCTAAACTAATGTGGGAACAGGTCCCCTGAGGCTGAATGCTGACCCTCTCTACCTGGAAAATGAACGTTCTTCCACAGTTTCCTTACAAAAGAGGAAAAAAAAGGGAATAACTGTGTTCATCAACATGGCTTACATCTCTCTCTCTGACTTCCCAGCTTACCAGTCTTCACTACTGTAAATCTAGCCAGAATGGCACACAGACTGTGCCATGGTGCACAAGACTTAACCTGGCTGTTCAGTTCTGAATAAACTCTCCACCAGAGAGTTTGACTCTTAGGCAGCTCTTGAACCATTTGGTCTGCTCAGTAAGTTCATTTGGTTTTTCATTTTTCCATTTGATCCTGTTTCAGATAACCACACATTATTAACTCAGCCAGAAATGCAGTTTGCCTTAGAAACTTTTTTTAGATTTTATAGGAGAAAAACCACTTTTGATCTGAAAAGCTAAATAACAAAGAAGTTTGAATGTCAGAAAGCAATGAAAGGAAATATCCAAATGTTAAATACTCTTGAAAAACCACATTGGGAAAAAGCCACTGCCTTATTTTTACTGACCATGCTAACTCGTTTGCCATTCTTCCAGGATATTCTGCAGTTGATTTGAACTTTTTCTCCTCCACTTCCATATCCATCTCTGTTACATCTTAATGCTTTCTTAGCAAGCCATTTTAGCAATCTGTGGGGGGAAGCAGAACAGGATAGTAGGTGACATTTTTTTGAAAGTCATGACATCACTTATTTGTAATGGAGCAGGAGTGCTGAAAGCAGCACCATCTCTCCCTCTCCCAGCAGCGGGAAGTCAGTTATCTAATCTGGTTGTACACGCCTATGATCTCTCCAGGCTGCTTCCCCCCTCCTCTGAGGAATGCAGGACACGTGTGATCATGCTGTCCTGCTCTGTCTGTCCCCCACACCCGGCTCTGCGGAAAGCATTGCCTCGTTTCAGCTGAATTCGAGAAACAGGCAGATGTTTCAAGATACTAAGTTTCTACAAGAGGTGAATTCAGTGCATGTTAGACACTAGGTAATACAAGGGGAAGAGACTATTAAATGCCATCCTGCTGCTCAGGGATCTGCTTCTGCAAGGCTCAGCTTGTATGAAAATAGGTTTTATGGACTCTTAAAAAAGGTTTTCTGGTTCTTTAGCACTGAATGAATTGTGTGACCTCGATTGGAACCCCAGATCCTTGTTCTTCCCATCCCTTACGCCCAGGAAGAGTCAGGGGTTACTGTGGGCATCACCTGGAGCCAGTGGATAAGGAGAGAGCTGGCAGGGACACTGTGGTGGGACCACCACTCTCCTGTCATTCATTAAAAGGAACATGAAGCCTGCCTTTGTTTCCACCTTTGTTTCTTCTCTTCTAATTTTCAGTGTAACACTGAAGCCATATTTATTAATGTGTTTTAAAGGCTGCAGGATTTATTGCTGTCCACCATTTAGTGAAACCAGGCATGCAATGCCATTGCCTTGTTCCTGCTGGCTGCAGGGAGAGAGGTGTGAGGTTCTGGTAGTGTGAAGCAAGTCCAGTGCTATCCTGACTCGTAGCCCCTTTTCCTTTGGAAGCAGTTTGGATTACATTTTGGTTATTTCAGTATTGTTCCACTTCTGTAGCAATTATAGTCATTCATGAGACTGATTGAAACACTGATCCAAAAGTGAAAATCTATTTGACCTATTCCCATTAAAACCCTGATGGTTTAAGTTTTACCCAGTGTGGGTAAGGCCCTAAGCTTTAAGGAACAGCTGAGTCTAAAAATACTATCTCTATTTTATGCTAAAAATAAGCTGCTTAGATTTTGATCCACATTGTTGCTTTTACTTGCCTGGTGATTTCTAGCTTTCAGAGCTGCAGTGTATGAATCTCGAGTTCTTTCCTCTAGAAATACAAATACTAAAAAGTTCTTTTAGAAATTAAAAGCATAAGTTTGAATAAATGGCTCTAAGGCTAAGTTGAACTTAAAGAAGAATCTTAAAGTGCCACAGGAGTGAACCACATTGTTTGACTCACTCACAAAAATCATATTCTTTTATCTCCTCAGTTCTTCATTGGCCAGAGGACAGGAGGCATTAGGGACCACAGTGTACTGAGGAAGAGGAGGAATTACACTATAGGCCTTATGCTCTGTCAAATGTTTTCCTTCATTACAGAGAAACTAATTCAGCATCTCCTTCCTCACCCTCTCTGCTCTGTCCCAGAGGAAACTAAACTTTGTGTGCTCCGAAGATTTCTGGGATTTTCCACTCGGGTCATAACACACCTCATGTGGGGTCTCCTTGGCATTAGACCTGTCCCAAGCCCAAAGGGGATGCCTTGTGGCCATGTATCCCCAGCACACACACAGACAAGCAGAAAAGGGTGAGAGAGATGGGGCTGGGACCTGGACAACCACAGACCCACCAGACAGACCATGACACAGAGGGTGGGGGGCACATGAGTGGGGCACTTCACACCTGTCAGGGAGAGTGATGTCTCCAAAGCTGGAGATGTGCAGAGCAGGGGCACTGGGATGGCCATGGAGACCTGGCCTATGAGAGGAGACTGAAAGAGTTGGGTTTGTTTGTCCTGCCATAACAGAGGACAAAGGAGACATGAATGTTTTTAGTAAATACCCTGGTGTAAGAAAGGGTTTCATGACACGGTGCCAGGCGCAGTGAGGGGTTAGACCCTCTGGCTTTGATGGGCTTTGCCAGTCCTGTGCCCTGAATGGAGCAATGAGAGGCAAGAGCAAGCAGCACCTTAGAGAGAGGCTGCCACCTTCAGGGTACCTTTCCTGCAGATATTTCCCAAAATAATTTTAGTATGTTCAGAGATATCTTTCCTGGAATTGGCTAATTGATGGTGGAGTGGGGTGAAAAGTGTAAAAGGGGTTCACAAGGCCAGAAGGTCCATCTGCATTTTTATTCCTGTTGTTTGTTCACCCGTGTCCTGGTTTCAAAGACAGGTATTTGCCAAAGAAGGCAGAAGCCTCCCCCAGAACAGGAGAATGCAACCCCCTTCCCTCCAAATTGGCAAAAGTTTGAAATCAAGAGGCTTTCAGGTAATGGTATGAGAAAAAAAGGAATAATAGTCCTTTACTAATATATATTTTATATATATANCCCCTGAGAGGGGAAGAAAGGGGCTCGGGAATCCCAGGTTTCCTTCCCTCAAGACACTGGAGTGGATGGTGGAAAGTTGGTAGAAACACGCAGCTGGAAACAGAAACCCACGGTGGAAGAAGATTCTTCTTGGAGCTCTAAAGCAGTCTCTCTCCCTCTCCTCTCGGTGTCCAGGAGCGAAGAAGGTCCCTTTCAGCTGTGCTTGGCTTTTTTTAAACTCGTCCCAGTCCCAGTATCCCTGCCCCTCCTCTGAGGGGAAAAAATCCCAGCTATCAGGAGGTCCTAGATAAGGGCTAGCCAGCTGCACCCATCTCTGAGCCAACTCTTTGTCCCTTCTTAATCACCCACCATCAAGGTTTCCCAGCAACTAATCACTTGCCCATTATACCCCCAGCAACTAGAATGGGGAAAAATTCCAACACAGAGAGCTAAACAAAAAAAGTATCCCAAACCTTGACAACCCGTCTCCTTCCCACCATTTTCTGCTGTGATAAGGTGGGTCCGTCTGTCTGTCTGATACACATTCTTCTTGCACAGCTCATTCACTTGTTCCCACTGTTCAGTTTATTTTCAGGGAATGATTATTCAGTGAACTCCTATGTACATGTTTCTGGAAAAGTCTTGTGGTATAGATTATGACTCCATTGGCAGCATTGTCAGGAAAAAAGTTGTACTTGGCAATCACAGAAGATAATTGTCATACAAATCATGAATTCCAGCTTCATTGTACTTCCCGCCATAAAGAGGTATTTTCATGTGTGGCATAAAATGGTCCTTTCAAAAGGTAGATTCTGACAGGTCCATGTGTGATGAAAAGAAAATTAGCCTCTTGTTAAACAACTGTGTAATTTTTATTCATTATATGTTTAGGGTTTGGGGGTTTAATCCAACTGAGTGCCAGAAACCAGTTAAAGAACAGCAACAGCAGTTCCCATAGCTTTGCCCACATGCAAGCATTCAGAAACCATGAATAAAGGGACCAGGAGAACTAGAAAGAATGACTCAGAAATCATTACTTTCTTAAATACTATCTTCTTTTTATTTTTTTTTTTTTATTTTCTTTGGCTTTTGGAGGTTTACAGAGTTCATGGTTTTGAGCCATTTCCTGGGATCAAAATATTTGGAAACGTGCTTTTTCTAAACCTCCAATTTTCAGGCGGTCACATAACTTCCAAAATGAAAATTCAAGAGACAATTCTGGATGCCATCAGAGCTGATGCTCCAAAAGGTGTTCACACATGTGAAGGCATGTGGGCCTTCAGCACCAGCATTGTCTCTAGCCTAGGAGAATGTATCCTAGCTTCAGGACTTGTGAAGAGCACTTGTGGAAGCTGCTCTTGGAGTAGCATTCACATCACAGATGGACTCTCTCCATTCTTTTCTCCCAGAGAGCAATCCTGATTCTGGGGGCAGGTGGGGAGCACGGTGCCTTTTCCCCAAGGGAAAGTGTCTCAGGAACAGTCTTGGGGAATCAGGGTGTGTAATCTCTAATTCTGCATGCATGCATAGCCCCAACCCTCATCCCACTGACATCCCTGCTGTCTGCCCACCTTTCTGCCTGTGCACAGTTTAGGGATTGCTTACTTGCCCCTTGAGGTGCTTGTAATGGTTGTAGTGAAATGTGCTGCTTTAGGAATGCAGCCTGATGTGCGCCTTTCTTCATACATATTGGAAGATCCACCAAAAAATAAGGCATAAAATCCACCTATGAATGTATCTGATTTGATTACACAGTTGCAATTCCTCAATCCAAGTGCCTAAACTATGGCACAGACCAGCTAGTCAGTAGCCTAGACAAAGCAATGCAAGGATTACAGTGGATTTCAGCCAGAATATGAGTTAAAAAATAGTCACACTGCTGCATCTATGACAAATCCATCCTCAAACATACGGCTGGCAGTATTACAAATTAAGGAAGCTGTGGACCTACCAGCGAGAATCCCAGTGGCGGCAACAACTCTGATCAATTCACGGAAAAACATCATCTATGAGAAAATCTTACAAGAATGGGGCTGGTTTTGTCTAGAAAAAAAAGAAAAAGGAAGAAGGAAGGACAAGTTTTGAGGAATAAGTCTCCAGGTTCTGCAGGAAGACGTAACGGACACAAAAAAAAAATTGCTGTCTTAAAAGATAAGGGGAGAGATTTAGGTTGGGCATTGGGAAAATTTTCCGTGGTTGTTAAGGTACAAACTGCCTGAGGATGTTCCTCATCTATGGAAGACAGAAGAACATTATGTAGTATCTACAAATGGCAGAGGCAGAGCTGGTCATACCTTAGGAAAGAGAGAAAGACCATGTGATGTCTCGAAGTCCTTCCAACACAACTTTCTGTTATTCTATGCAAAATGCTTAAAATATACCTTGAACATGTGCTTCCCTTAAATCACTAACAGGCATAGCTACCAAGCCAGGCATTTCTACCATTCCATGATTTAAAATGACAAAATCTTCCTTGTTTTAATATCAGGAAACAGAAACAGACACTCTAGAATAGCTCACCAAAAGATCTCCAGCACACAGAGAATACTGATGGAAACTAAGAGTACCTTAAGGTTTAGTCCAAATGATCTGGAGAATTCTCTGTTTCTTAATACCTGAAGCAGGCATTTTTGACAAACCTATGATCAAAATAGCTGTGGGCATCATCTCATATCTGAGCCTCAGAGAGGTATGAAATATTTCTACTCCCACGATCTGTATCACGTTATTCTTCAAGACAGATTGTGTCACGTTTGTCACACATGGTTTGCTCTTGCCCTGAATGTTTTTGCAGCCACTGGCACTGTTGCAAAGCAAGTATAAAACACCATCAGGCTAATGCAATGCCTTCTTCTGTTCCATGTTTCCTAATGCAAATGACTCCGCGAGGCCACGGGGAGCAAAGCAAGTATAAAACACCATCAGGCTAATGCAATGCCTTCTTCTGTTCCATGTTTCCTAATGCAAATGACTCCGCGAGGCCACGGGGAGCTGGGCTCTCCTGTTTTATGCATAGTTACCTGTCTCTCTATCTGCATGGGCTGCTTTCAAAGACCTCTTTGTCTGCAAGGTAAACTCAGGCTGGAGATGATCTCAGAGTTGAAATCCCAGCCAAGGGAAGTCATCAGGCTACAAAACCCACAAAGTTAAAAATAGAGGGAGCACTGGAAAATCAACAGGAAACAATTTCTGCTGACTGAAGGTTTTAGCCTTCTTCCAAACACCAGCTAGCAGCAGCCCGTTGGATGGGACAAAGCAGCTACACGAAAGCAGCAACATTCCTTAACTTTGTCTGTTAAAGCAGAAATGAATGCCAGGAAAAGGTCAGGATTGTCCCTCAGCTCTGATTGTAGATCTGGATGTTTTGGGGGTGAGATAGCTGAATCCCCCAGACCCTCTCTATGCTTCTCTCTCCTTGCCAGGGTTCCCTGGACAATGGTTGCCAAAGGGGATTTCTCCTTTTCTCCTGGCTCTTGGCATTAGCAGGGCCTGAAATTGGTCCTGGCAGTTTGGCATGAAGTACTGAGCAGCTCAGGGGGTTCTCAGGCCTGTTTGCAGGTCAGGTGTCTGAGCACAGCTTTGTTTGGCCTGACTGCCTTGGGGAAACACCTGTCAGACCAACTTACTTAGACTGCAAGTGCCCCTCATTGAATGAGGATTGCCCATTTTCACCCCCAGCAAAGAGGAGTTTAAGCTCTTTACTATAAACCATTTTGGAAAAAAAATTGGAAGAAAAGCATAAAAAACATGAAAACACAGACCTAAAACTTCCCTTTCTTGTGCTGGTGTTCACACCAGATTCATCAGCAACAGAAGCTGGAGGTCCAGCTCAACGACACCTTGCTTTCAAGAATGGGACATCTCTGGGGCATATGGAGACACATAGGTGGGAAAAACATCTTATCATCTCATCTCCCCAGTCCACAGGGCCTCTCAAGATTATGTGTAAACTAGCAAGCTTGCCTTGGCCCCTTGGAGAGATCACTGATGGTGCCCAAAGCATCTGATCTTACCGAATTTGCCCAAGGTGGGCTCCTCTCCCCTTATATCTCCTGAGATTTTTTTAGATGTATAAAATGCAGGTGCCTTTTAGAGGTAAGTGTTTTCTTATCTCTAATCTGATAGGGCCACTGATGGCCAAGGCAACACAGTGCAATCTCTCATGAGAAAAACCCAAGCAGTGACCTGAACTACTGCCAGTGCCTCCCTGTGAGTATGTGTGTGTGTGTGTGTGTGTGTGTGTGTGTTTGAAGCAGAATTTATTTCTTGGCAACAGCAATTTCCCCCCTCTTTTCATTGTAATTGAGGGTCACAATGATGTAAGATCATGTAAGGGTGTTGCTTTAAAAAGTCTACACAGGGCCACAGACATGAAATCTCATTACATCATCGAGTCACCAGTCCACAGGCATTACTTTAAAATTATGTGGATTTTAAAAAAAGGAAGTTGGAAATGATTTTTTCATTTGTCGTCTGGCCTTTGAGCCTTTACAGGTGCACTAGTTCTCCATTGGCAAGTTTTTTCCATGAGTTCACAAGGACAAAACACACTTCTTTTTTTTTATCACTTTTTTTTTGCCTTTTTTTTTCTATATAAAAGTTATTCCTGGCACTATCTTTGGTTCCAGCTAATAGAAGTAGCAGGAGAACATTAAGCAGTACAAGGATCTCAATAAAATCACAAGTATTAGCAGCACCATCTGAGTGTTCTGGTATTAGACAGCTACTGGCTAGAAGATGATTTTACTGCTGCCCAGTCTTCATCATACTAAGTCTTGAAAAATGCCTTAAAAGGGAGGAGAAAAAAATTGCTCAAAGGGAGAAGACTATATTTTCTGCCTCAAAAAATGAAACCTGTTAATTTCTATTTATATCACAGGCACTAATTTAATATAAGATTTTGAATCTGTACAGGTATGTTTGCATCATGTTAGAAAGGGACGACCTGCACTGTTGCCCTGAGTTTGCAGTGTTTCAGTGTTTTTCCTTCTGTAAATATTCTTAGACTTTTCTGTACCATGGCCATGGTCTCTTAGCTACTATCTATGCTATCCTATGTTTATGAATTCCAGTATACTGGGTGGAGAAATATGATTGACAAATGCTTTGACCAGTGGATTATGAGGTGTTGATTTCTACCTCCAATCCACGGTGATTTGTGAAAACATATAAATAAAAGCAGAGGGTTCCGCCCTCTCTCTCTTTCTGCTCCTCCGTCTGCTGTTCAGTGTGGTTCATTATTTAGCTCTCCTTGGGGCCCCTCGGCCTACTAGGCCAGCCTGACGAGTGCTACACTGCACAGCACAATAGGATATTCTAGCTCAAGGTTTACACGCTTACTCATCAAGACCAGAGTTAGGATTTGAAGTCCAAGACAAAATCTCATCAGGTAATCCTGCCATCCTCCTACTGAGAGCCGCCTGAGACCATGAACCCTTGCTGGCATTCCAGTCAGGATTATCAAACCTCTCACCCAGTTTGTCACTCTGGTTTGTGTCGTAACCTTCACTGACATGTTCTGCAGTCATAATCACCCCCGTGTCTTTTGCTCCCCATGGCTGAAATATCCCCTGCCAACCTTTCTGGCCTTGTAAGTCATGCCTCTTTTAAAATACAAAGTGTTTTAATGATTGAGCAGCTCTGTTAATAACCTACCCAGCTTTGTTAACTCTTTAATAGCAAAAATCTTAAGGAGCAAATCACATCAGGTGACCTCTGTTTATCATCTTCCTGCAACATAATGAGGTTTAAAAGAGTTTAAATCTTTTGTATTAGGTTTATAGCTGGCCAGTGGCACTACAGCCAACTCAAACATAATTCTAAATGGATGTCTCCACGTGGAAACTTGGAATTTGAATTCAAATTACCTTACGTCTTTTTATTACTATTATTATTCTATCCTGTATGCATTTTTTAGCTTGCTCATTCTTAATTCCTTCAGTACTTATTGCTGCAATAAGCCTAATCCCGTGTACTTTTACACCCCAAGTGTGGGAGGCATAAATACTTCTGCAGTCTCTCAGGGCAAAACAGCTGTAATTGGATCTCCAGTTCCCTCTCAGAAAAAAAAAAAAAGTAAAAATTAGAAAAGGAAGGAAAGGCACATTCCAGATGAAGAAAATTCTGCACCTGTGTCTGTGTGTTTGTGTCTCTGCCAACCCTGAGTAACACTTTGTCCTTTTGCTCTTCTCCAGGCCGAGTTCTCCGAGCTGAACCTGGCTGCTTACGTCATGGGGGGCTGCATGGTGGACATGCAGGTCGTGAGGAACGGCACCAAGGTGGTCAGGTGAGGAGCACTAGCTGGTCTTGAAAACTGGGCTTTCTGGATTGATGGTAGGGCAAGCAGGTTGGCCTCAGAGGGAGACAAGTATCTGAACCAGGGCAGCACAGTCCTGGTGGCTTCAAGGAATCTTGGAAGTGGTGAAAAGACTGGCCTGACTCTGGTGGGTTTGTGTTAGGTCTCAGGTGCACATTATGCCATGCAGTCATTGTTTCCAGTCTAGACCCTTCATGCAACAGCAAATGCCTCCTTCCCAGGTTCTTTTTTAGCCTCCAGACTCCCAATAAAAGGGACGATAGGTCTTCTTTTCCCTTGATTTTTCTCTCCTTCTCCATCAACTGACTTTCATTTTAAACAGTGGCTCTAATTAATTAGCCTACCTGTCTTAGGCCCTGATCCCAGTGGACTACCCTTGCAATAGCCACTAAGCCCAGATAAGCAGACCAAGAGCAGCCCTGACGAGAAGGACTTGGGGGTGCTGGAGGATGAGGAGCTTGACATGAGCCAGCAGTGCACTCTCACAGCCCTGAAAGCCAGCCATGTCCTGGGCTGCATCCAAAGCAGTGTGGCCAGCAGGGCAAGGGACGGGATTCTGCCCCTCTGCTCTGCTCTGCTCTGCTCTGCTCTGCTCTGCTCTGGTGAGATCCCAGCTGGAGCACTGCATCCAGCTCTGGGGCACCCGGTGTAGGAAGGATGTGGACCTGTTAGAGCGAGTCCAAAGGAGGGCCATGGTAATCATCAGGGGGCTGGAGTACCTCTCCGGTGAAGATAGGCTGAGAGAGTTGGGGTTGTTCAGTCTGGAGATGAGAAGGTTCCAGGGACACCTTACCAGACCTTCAAGTACCTAAAGGGAGCTACAGTAGAGTTTTGCAAGGGCATGTAGTGATAGGACAAGGGGGAATGGCTTTAAACTGAATGAGGGTAGATTTAGACTATATACCAGGAAAAACTCCTTTACTGTGAGGGTGGTGAGGCATGGGCACAGGCTGCCCAGAGAAGGTGTGGATGCCCCATGCCTGGCAGTATTCAGTGTTGGATGGTGCTTTTAGCAGCCTAGTTTAGTGGAAGGTGTCCCTGCTCATGACAAGGGGGTTGGAACTGGATGACCTTTAATGTCCCTTTCAATACAAACTATGCTATGATTCTGTGATCCTGATGCTTGCAGCCTGATTTGCTTCTGAAATATCTTCTTTTTTTGTGAGAGATTCCCAGTGCTCTGGCCTTGCTCTGTGGTATATCTCAGAGGTAAAACCTATCTCTGTTTGATGGAGATTTCCGTCCTACTAGCATCACTTCATAGTTGCAGTCATTGCAACACTCCTAGCCACACACACACTCCTAGTCCACAGCCACACCCAGCAATACTCTTTTCCCAAGCAGTGTTTCTCCAATCACACATCCAAGTCACTTTCCAAAGGTATTTCTCCCCAGCTTTCAAGCACCAGAGTGCCAGCAATTTGGAGCTAATGGGAGATGTGTTTTTACAGGTTCTGTGTAAAGAGTAGTGTATGTTGTCACATGTGTGTGTCTGATGCCTCTGTTTACACAGTACCAATATTACCTTCCACCTTTTATTCCCAAGCCTTGTTCTTTATGAGTTCCTGTCATTACAACTCTACATTTCATCTTTGATACAATAGCTTTTCTTTGTGTTGAAATTTCATTGTGGTTCCAAATTAATTTTTCTAGCCACCCTGCTTCTTTTTGTACAATTCCTTTGCACTTTCTGGTGTATTCAGCATCTTTGAGTTTAATACTGTTGACACATTTAATGAATGCTTTTATCTGTTTGCAACTAGTTCAAAATTAGAGGTAGGGATGCATAATGTAGCATGCAATTATATTTTTGGAAGGGATTATTAGAACAGCTGAAAAACTGTGATTTCGAGCATGCTGGCCTCAGTTTAATTTCTCAAGATGTCATTTCCAGTCCAAAAAGTGCAAAGCAAAACATGTCACTGTCAATTAGCTATGACTGTGGTCCATCAATTCATTTCAGGTTTTGACATCTCTTAGTACATCCACAAGTCTCCATTGGTAAAATTTCATGAGCCTCTGCTAAAAACCTTTAAAGTTGTGTCTGTTACATGCATTTGCTTTCTCCTGTCCCACAAATGTCTGTTTCTGAGTGAAATAAAGCATTGTGTCCCACAAACCAGCTGCCATAGCATTCATCAGACAGTGTGCCGTGCTAATGCACGCCTGCGTTCGCTTGCTCATGATGCTGGAAGGTTTCCCAAGAACCATTTCCTAGGTTGATGACATCTTCATTTTCCTTCCTGCGTCTTTCCTCCCAAAGCCATTCATACATCTGGCAGAAAGATCTTGAGCTATTAAACTGAAACTGAAGACAAAATTTATTTCACAAAACTGTCTAGGGCATGGTGTTCATGTTTCTGCTCACAGTGAATACAGAGGTGTCCCAGCTACCATTTTTGCGTGGGTATTTATATATGAAATACATGGGGTTTTGAATGGCATTAGCTCAGGGTTTTTTGTTTTCATCCCTGCATGTTTAAGGACACATTTTTGTTGTGGGAAGTGGATTTGGTAAATACATACTTGTCTGCATATGCAATTTATATAGCATGCACTACGTGCCATAATCCCTGCAAGCAGTAAATATTTGTTTACAGCCTGTGCTGATGTGCTCCTGTTGTGCCCAGCTCAGTGAGTTTAAGAACTCAGGTCAACCAACTTCCACAGCCACTCCTAGCAATACTCTAGAACGTATAGAAATTAAAACTCTTCTTCACTTTAGAAAGTGAATTGCAGAACTGAGCTATATAGAGGCACCTCAACCCCTCCACATGGGTGCAGCTGCTTCCCACTCCCTTCAAGTCCCCTATCCCACCCACAGCCGTGTCCTGCCTGGCCACAGACACCCTTCAGAGTGCCCAGCCACAGGGAGACACCTTCAACTCACATGTGTGCCCCAACCCTGCTGCTGCTGTCATCTTTTTTCCATCACTTATTAGGCCTCCGTTAATTATTAAGCTAAATATTCAGTCAAGAGTCAGAATGCTTCTAGATGGTGAAATATAATACCCATCACATTTTCTGAATACCCAGAGTCATGGAAATTCCACTGAGAAGTTATAGGAGGGTAAATTGAGAAGGTATAGGAGGGTATCTTGCTAAGAAGCACATTTGGGATTGCCCCCTGCAGGAGCCCTGCCTGCTTCACATTCCTCTTCAAAGAGAGAGCAATGGAACGTAGCAGTTTAGTGAAAAGACAGTGAATATACTATAGACCAGAAGATATGAATCACCAAAATACTAGATCTCTTAAGAGCAATAATTAATATTGATATTACTATTAAGCAACCGCTGGGCTGTCCTCTCCAATTTGACATTACATTTACTGCTAAGCTATCTAAAAACTTATTAGCTTATTAAACTCTATCATTTTGGAGCAGGTCTCCTAGTCCTTTCTTTAAACTGGAAATACCATATTGCACATGTAAAGAAAAGTTTAAACCAAAGCCTTTTTCTGCTGATCTCTTGATCCTTTCTGGCACCTTGGAATTAAGGAATACTTTCAGACCCTGTGCCAACTGATTTGAACTACACCAGGGAAAAATTGTGGTTCTTTTACCTGGAAGATAAATTACTAATAAGAAAGCAAAGAAATGGACGTACCCATGACTCCTAGCCTGTGTATCTTGAAATAAGTAGCTACAAGTAAGTTGCCAAACAATCTAACTGAAGCCAGGCATTACTTTGCTTGCCTGATTTTTAAAACAAGTGTGGCTCCAAGAATTTAATTTTACAGGAACAATGTTCTGGGTCTCCAACTCCTCTTTTTTAGCTACTAGGTTCTGCACATCTGTAGGAGGGGGGAGGATTTGCGGTAGTGTCAGCGAAATGTGCTACTGGAGACAGAGGCTATCATCTGACAAATCTAAAAAACAGCATCTATGTTTCCTGTGCCAGCTCTACCATGGTTTGTGCAGGCTCCATCAGCCTATTCAGCACATTTCCTTCAGACAGAGAGCTGACCATGAAGTATCTCATGCAGTCTCTAGCAAGCACTGTCCTGTGTCAGCGCCCTGCAACCCTTGCCCAAGCTGAGGACACTGATGGGATGAGCTTGGCACCGGGAGCTGTGTTGGGCTCAGCCAGGATTGGTGGGATGGGGAATCTCCCACACATTGGACCTTGTTACCCCAAGACTTATTTGGAAAAAATTGGCAGCAGACCTTCCCTATTGAAAAGTTAAATATGGGAAGCAGGAGGTAGTGTTTATTCATCCCAAAGGATCCCTCACCAACTCAAACATAGAAATTCTTTCAACAGAGAAATGGAGTAATCTCTGGGTGCAATGGCTGGACTACTAAAGAGTGTGTAAAAACAAGTGTGGGTTTATGCCTACTTTTAAAACACTTGGGTGGATTCTTCATCCTTCTTCCAGTGCATGCACAGCTTCCTTTTGGACAGGTCTGCACACTCAAACAGACAGAAGACAGAGTGAACCATCTGGAGCCTAATTTACCCTAGAAAGCTCTTGGACTGTGTCACTTCTGCTGGGGTTAGATGTGGGGAATGGGATTTTTATTTTCACATTTCTCTGAAGGGCCCTTCATATCAATATTTTGACAGTGTAAACAAGCCGTCAGTGTTGGCACTTCACCCACCGAGGTGTATTTATGCTTTCAGGATATTAAAGAAGTGTCTAAGAAGAAATGAAAATTTGGGCTGTGTCTGCTTCTCACAGCAACATTTAGACTCGCAAACTATGATCTCAGGTTCTGTATTAGATTAAATGCAGTTCTGTTGGGCTTCACAAGACTTCAGCTATGAATTCCAGTAGATATGAGAATAAGGCAGGGGTATGTTGAAAATATGGACAGCTCTTCTACCTGGGAAATACTAATGTCTTTGGGAGCATTTCAGACTTTTAAGGATATAAATTAATTATGCACCAGACTGCTCTCATCTCCTATCTCCCTGTAGATCTGCCTCTTTTGTCATTGGGGCTGATCATCCAGGAGAGAAAGCACATTTCCAGGTTCTCATGGGACCTATCAGAGTGGTGGCCACAGCCCTTGCAGTGTGGTGTGCAGGCTCAGTGCAACCCCGCAGTACAGACAACAGCTGATGGACCAGGAGATGCCCAGGGTCTGAAGTGGGGAGGACCCAACGTGGAGAAATGGCCCTGACAAGTGTAGAGGGGTATTCAAAATGACAGCAAAGGGGAACTGAGCACCAAGGACAAAGCCTTGCTGTGGCAAGGATCTCTGCCATGGACTGAGGTTTAGTCCTACAGGCCTTGCCTGAATTTGGCCTATGTGTGTAAGGTGAGTGTCTCTCCCTGCTCACTCTGGATGATGTGCCCTTGCTACTCACAGCCAGCTGGAGTCGGTGAATTCTCTGGTTTGTCCACACAAGCCCATTCATTACTGTAGTTAACACTGACATTCCCGTTGCTTCCAGCTGATTCAGGCTTCTACAATGCTCTGTGCTGTGACAACAGGGCAGCAACCTGTTGAATCACCATTCCAAAAATCCCTGAAAATGCTTTTTCCCTGAAGCATATTTTCACACTGCAAGCTGCAGTATGGTCACAGCATGAGGAGGCAAATCCTTTTACATGGGAGAAGTAGAGAAGAAACTGGCCAGCCCACAGGTGTTTCCAGGCTAGTCAGAGCTTGCAGCCTCCAGGAGATGTGTAGTCTGACTAAAGAAGATGCTGATCCGGGATGCAAGCTTCTTTAAAGCCCAGTGAGGACACTGTCCTCTGCCCACTGCATCTTTTCCCATTCCAGTAGGTTCACTCACCCCAAAGGTCCATAGACAAGCAGCTGCCTGAAAGGGACATGGAAGTTTTCTGTCCTACAGAGGCCATGCTTTCTCACTACACAGTAGTTGCACATTGCTAGAAGGACATTTTCTTGTCTCTCCAGGACTATTTGTTCACAAGAGTTGATGGTTTCTTGCAGTTCTTCTACAGAGAGAATGCCCAGGAATGTCATGGGAGTAGCTACTGTTCCTGGACACTGATGTAGGAAGTGTTGGTAGGCAGTAGGTCATTTTCCAGCTTCTCGTGTTCCAGGAAGCTTGTGCCAAAGACAAACTCCAGCCTCTGTCTAATCCCTGTCTTTTTAAATTTAACTCTTGACCTAATTAGGGTCTTTTTTGGAATGTCCTTTTCTAGTTATTATTGTTGTTTGAGAGGGTGGTGGTGTTTTTGTTGGTTATTCGTTGTTTGTTTTGATGCTTCCAAACCAAATTTCTGCAGTTTTCTGTGAAGTTGTGGACAGGAGAAAAACAAAGGCAGAAACTGATTCGGGAAGTTTGGATTTCTAGCAGCCAGATGGAAAAATGTGTTGAGCTCATGATTCTCCCAAGTTTCACAGAAAGTGCCACATGGTGGAGTACAATATGTGCTATGTATTTAACACTGAGAAACATTTGGGCAATATTTCTTCTATTGATGGCATGGCAATCCATAAATGTAATGGAGAAGTGTGTGTAACAGCCTGTAAGCTTTTGAAAATTCAATTTAGGCAAGAGACCTATGTGCCAAATGACCACTTTCCTCACTGAAATACCCTGCAGAGACAATGAGCTGGGGCGGGGTGTCTAAGAGGGTACACCCCGGCAAGCTGCAGTTACATATGAAGCAATTTAACACCTCTATAACATTTATAAACTGAGAAATTTTTCCCATATGGGGGATGATCTGACATTGTTTTTCACTAATACCTCCTACCTCTTCACCTGTCTGTCTATCCCTGTCCTCATTTTCTTTTTTTCTTTTTTCTTTTTTTTCTTGAGCAGGAAGTACAAAAGAGAAGAGACTGTGGGGTGTAATTATTTATGTATTTGTTTTCAGTCACTTCCACCTCAGCTCCTGCTGCCAAACAGCTGCTTGGAGGCCTTCTCTCCCTTCAGGGTTTGCTGATGTCCCAGATGAATAATGTGCCCCTTCACCTCCCCAGCAGCTGGCGCCCAGCCGACGTGCGGGCAGGATGCTGACAGTTACTGGGAAAACATTTGGCATGCAGGCAGCTGCCAGAAAGCAAAAGTCACTCTGAGCAGACCAGAGTGGGGAGCATCTCAGATACTCAACTAGTTCCTGACCCTTTTTGCATTTACAGTAATTCTTTCCAATAAGGAATGAGCCGCCAGGGTCTAGAGCGCTCAATAATTAGTTAATCCCGGATTAAATACAAGAATGATTACAAACTCTTGTACATTGTTTCAGTCTTGATCAGCTATTTTTTTTTTTATCAATCCTGCCATAATTTGTCTCCTTTCCACATGGGTTTTTACTAAGGCTTCTTCCAGGGAATGACAATCCTCCCAATGTCACTTTAAAGCTGGCCCTGCAACGAGCATGGTGTTGGGCCACATGGTTTCCAAGGATCCTCTCCAACCTAAATTTCTCTATGGCTTTATTCTGTGATGTTGGAAAGTATTTGGATCACCTTCTGCAAAAGCTTAAGATCACAAGCATTTTGAAGGCAAGTTGGTGTTGGCAGGTGTGGTTGTTACTACTTTCAGGCTTTGTACGAGTCCACATGCATATCCTTGTCAGTGTAGATCAGTTCAGAAGCAAAATACATGGCAGACTTTTGAGGCTGACAGAGAACAGTTCAGAGAGTGTGTGACATGATTTAATGGTTAGCTGACCATTCATCTGTGTCTGAGAAGCAAACCCCAGAGCATCTTCCAGGGTGTCCTCATCTGCCTCCAGTGGTGTTTGTCCTACTGCAACTGTGACTCCTGGCTCCTGCTGCTTTTGCTGCACTGATGTCCCACACCCCCCCATGTTTTTTACCCAGCCATTCTCTATTACAATGTTCAAAAAAAATCCCTGCTTCTCTCCTCCAGCCTGGTAAAGAGAGGTTATTCTTTATTCTATGTTGCTTTCTTTTTTCTCTAAAAACAGCTCTGCATTATCTTATTTATATAAGCAATCACATTTGTTCTTTCTTTAAATTACTTCAGCAGGGTTTATTTCTTTCTGTGGAAAATATGACACTGAATATTGACAAATATTCACTGGGCTTTATAGAAATATTGACTGAAATGAAATTTTTGTCTTAGCAAATTTTCCACTTTACTAAAACATCAAACAGAATGTTAAATCTAACATTGTGATGGGGATAATGTCATTGATTTCATATTAATTTTCAGTAATGTAGTAACAATGCTATTAACACCCAAACAAAGCAAGAAAAGAACTTGTTCCTATTTGCAAATGCCATTTTCTATTAGGTGTCAGACACCTGAGGCACTGCATATTTGGAGAGATTTTTGCACTTCTTGGGCAAAACTTGCAGCCACTTATGGCTTGGACTTGTGCCTCAGAAGCTTCCCTGAAGTCTTCATTAATTGCCAGTAATGTGAAAGTTATTGTATCATATTGCTTAATTATGCACTTCTCTTCTCTGTGTCATGCCAAACAGAGAGGAAAGGCTTTGGGAGGGAACTTAGTCAAAATGTCTTGATCACTGGGAAGTCTCTGAAAGCTGAATGAAGTCTCCTTGAATACTGGAGGGCAGCCAAAACCTGAAGTGAGGATGTTGTCTTCAGTGTCCTGGAAAGATATTTTTCTATTGACATGAAGGACAAAGTGTCTTGTAAGACTGTCAGTCTTCTAAAAAGAGGGCAGGAGAGCCCATCCCTCTCCAACAACACCAGCTAAAAGCTCTCTCACCCATCATGGTGCTGAAGTATAGAGCACCCTTTGACTGCAAATGATCATTCACAGTAGAAGGGGTCATTAAGAGATATTTTGACAATCATAGAATTGTTTGGGAAAGATCTCTAAGTGCATTGGTCCAGCACTGCCATTTTCACCACTAAATCACAACCCTAAGCATTGTATCCACACAGTTCAAGGGATGGTGACTCAACCACTTCCCTGGGCAGACTGTTTAGATGCTTGAGAACCTTTCCTGTGAAAAAATTTTTCCTGATATCCTCTAAACCTCTCCTGGCACAATCTGAGGCCATTCCCTCTTGTCCTACACCTTATTACCTGGGAGAAGAGGGCGATCCCCACCTCACTACAACACCCCAATGTCTTTCTTTCAGTGAGGGACTCAAAACTGAATACAGGATTTGAGGTGTGGCCTCACCAGTGCTCAGTACAGGGGGACAATCTAATGTGTTGATCCCACTATTTCTGACACAAATAGTCTATTCTTGTGTGTTCTTTCTTCATGCCCTTGAACCTCTTTGTGCCTCAGTGAGAAAAGCTGAAGGACCAGGAAGCAAGCCAGAGTTATGGCTATATGCAGAAATCAGAAATAGGAGATCTCTTTAAGGCATGAAACCTCCCAGCAGGATTTCCTGTCATCATCTCCTCTACCACAAAGCAGGCTGGGGACCTGGTTTCTGCACAGAAATGTTATTAATTGTTATTCATTTTGCTGCTGGTCTCTGTTACAGGCTCTGGTGCTCTTCAGCTGATGTTTATTCTTGGCTAGTCCCAGGCCTGGCACTCCACTGCCTTGTTCTCAGTATCCATGGGAACATTCACATTGTTTCATGGCTCAAAACAGGGATTCAGTGTCCACCTTCCCTTTAGAGATTACCTCCTCATCTGCTGCATGAGAGAGTGCCCTGCCTTCCTACAGGACACAGAGTTTGAGAATAGGCTTTTCTACATTAATTCCGTGTTCTTGTGTCCATCGCCTAAGTGGAGAAACTCTTTCTCTGACAGGATCTGAAAAGACAAGAGCTTTTTTTCCTGAGCTTTTGGCTGGCAAAAGTAAAGCCAATGAAGGCAGTTTCCCAGCCACTCTGTATCCTCCCCCTGCTGAAGCTGGCCATGCTAATTTGCATCCTTCCTCCCCACCACAAAATCACATCCCCATCCAGGGTGTTGGGGCAGATGTCCAAGGGGAAAATACTGCTGCTCCATCTGGAGCAATGATCTGAACCGTTTCTGTGTAGCCCCAGTAGGTGCTGTCCCATGAGTGAAGTCCGGGACTGTAACAAGGACTACTTTTTTCTTCATACACTCAGAAAGCTGGATGAGGAGAGACACACCCAGAGCTCCTGCCTCTCCAAGCACCACAACTGTTCAGTAACTCAGCACAGATATCAAGCCCAGGTCTTAAGTAGCTGGTTAATCCTCCTTGAGGACCTGTGCCCACCTCCAGGGTACTTTCTACATGGCAAGTCCAGCAGAACAGAGAAGCTCAAACTTTCCAAGATTTGTATTCACTTGCTGTTTCTCAGCAGGGGTTGCCTCTTGCCTCATCCCCACTGACACCAGGGAGGTCCATAAATCAGCTGCACGGCGATAGCGCAGCCCTCACAATGCTCATTATGCATCTCGCTGCTGGAGGAAAGCACTACCTCTGGTGCCAAGTACATTAGGGAACATGCCTAGATTTAAAAAAACTCCATGGGAGGGAATCACAACATTTCTAAAGCTTGGCACCACAAAAGCTGAGCGTGCTCCTCACCGTGTCTCAGGCAGGCGATAACAAAAGTCCAAAGCCAACAAACAAAATGAACAGCTTCAAAACAACAAAGCTATGCTGGGGTTTGTGTATGGTGCTTGTTGCCACAATCTGGCCCAGAGTCACCATCTCACATTTCCCTTCCAGAATGATGGAAATATAAATAGGGGCTATAAACCCAAAGTATTTCCAGCTCATACATCCAAAGGATAGAAATTATAGTCTCTTAGCAAGGAAAATGTTCGAGGGTAGTGAGGTAATGGGACCTGGTTACAGGGCTCATTTCTCTGAAAATCTTTAATACAACATGGAAATTTTTCAATATCCTTGATGCAACCTCTGTTAACATATGAAATAATCCCCTCTTTCAGTGGAAAAGCCCCTTCCTCCGAGAATGAACTGCTGAGCTCCATTTTGGGAACAGTTTCTTTCCAGCTGCTGTTTCCAGATATTTTTGAATGGCTCCAAAGACAGAGCGTCAGCAAGGAATGAAATCTGGCTGCTTGAGAGATAATCCATTGCCTGTTGGCTTACCTAGAAAGGGCCTCACTTTCCTGTGCATTAGCTGAAAGCTGCTGCTGTTGAACCATAGGAGCCCAAGCTCCAGTCTTGCTAAATAATATTCTGGAAGTCCACACCACGAGTCACAGCAGTGTATGAGGGGCTTTGCTCATTTGATTAATTACATTACCATGCCTGGCCTTCACTTGTTAACACACAGCCATAAGAGCCTGGGATGTGCTGCGTATGCAGTGGACTGATCAAAGGCTGAATGTGTGTCAATGTATAGATGTATACGAGAGCTTTTTGAAATCCCTTATGATCTTCCCACCCACTGGGCATTGCTTCAATATGGAGTTCAGTCATCAGGAAGCAAACTTGCTCCCTCATCTGCGCCGCACATTGTAGCGAGCTTACCAAGTACGTCTGAGCTTTTAGAAAGAAAAGACAATCCCCCCACCAGTGAATTTATGACCCTTGGCTCTGCTTGTGGCTTGTTCTTGTGCATGCTTGAGTGACATGGAAACTGCAGAAAATCTATTTGGCCTGTTTCTGTGCTCTCACACTTGCAGCTACATTGGATTTTTTTCTTTTTTTAAAGACTAGGGGTTTTTGTTGAATTTGTTACCTTATAACACAAGCAACACACAATGCGAGGCCCAGAGAAGATCAACATGTGTTAATGAAAAGACAGGGGAAGGACGGAAAAGAAACAAGGAATGGTTAGAAGTGCTTCTGAGCATTTGAAAGGAAAACATCACTCCCCCTTGTCTCTTCCAGGTCCTTCAAGCCGGATTTTGTCCTGATCCGGCAGCACGCCTACAGCATGGCACTGGGAGAGGACTTCCGCAGCCTCATCATCGGCCTCCAGTACGGCGGCATCCACACGGTCAACTCACTCTACTCCATCTACAACTTCTGCAGCAAGCCCTGGGTGGTAAGTGATGGTCCAGCTCTGCTGCCTGTCAGCACTGCAAAAGAGATAATGGATAAAACACCAAGCTCACCTTCCAGGCTGTTTCAAATGAATTGATCTCTTGAAGTTAAAATCTAAACAACCTTAGGAATCCAGGGGGGAGTTCTCGGGGGAGTAACCCTACCAGCACTACCTCTTTATCAGCCTCTAGTGTTATTTCTTCACCCTGAGCAGGGCATTTCACTTGTCCCAGACTCCAAAGGGTTGCAAACAGCTGACAGTGCAGGAGCACCTAGATTTCTTGTAAGGCATGGGAAGGACCCACACTGGAGGGAGAAGTTCATGGAGAACTGTCCCCCCTGGGAGGGATTCCACACTGGAGCAGGGGAAGAGCGTGAGGAGTCCTCCCGCTGAGGAGGAAGGATCAGTAGAAACAATGTGTGATAACAAACCAAAACCACCACTCCCCATCCTCCCACACTGTTGACTGGGAGGAGGTAGAGAAAATCAGTCCTGTCAGGGTCAAACTATCACACATGTAGAGTTTTTCAACAGTCCCAGAACGAAATACAATATTGTCATAAAGTGTTGGATCACTGAACCTGAAACACTGCACCTTGAAAAGACCTAGGCTGAGTCAGCTCCTGAAGAGGACAGGGCAGTGTTTTGATAATTTGCACTGGAAGCTCCCTTCACCCGTTCCTTAAATTATGTGAAGTTCGCATGAGAACCTCAGAAAACCTTGAAAAATACTATCATTGGCTTTTCTCAGCCCCAAATCAAAGTATGTAATAATTCCCTAGACCATTTCTATGACCAGCTCCAAGGCAGCTGAAGCTAGGGACCTAAGTTGGCCATAAGCCACAAGAGTAAGGCTGGCCATTGCAGTACCTGCAGCAGGAAGTCAGATACTGATACCCTTTTGGAGTTGGCTTATGGGTTTTTCAAGCAGTTTCATCCCAAAATGCCTTCTCTGATCACTGATGCTTCCAGAACAGAAATTTCCCTTAGTTCTTCTAATTTTGAAGCAGGAAACTACAGCTACATGGATGTGAGAAGGAGGTGGGACTTTCCAATATGACCCCATGGAAAACTTTTAGATGCATTTTCAGGAATTCCCATACTCATTGCACAAATTTAGCCTGGGGTGTAATGGAATGTCTATAGCAAATGAGAACTATCTTCCTCATCACTGAATTAAGTGGGCTTTTATTGTTATTTTTTTCCTTGGAATAAATATCCTAGTGGTCCTCAGTGTGTTGGTTGGTAGCTCAAGTCCAGATGAGGTCTCTAGTGACTCAGACTTTTATTTTCACGATTGGGCAGTGTTGGATTTAAGAAATTTCTTACTAAAATGGTACCAGTATAATAGACTGGATCTTTTCAGTTTTCACCCCTTTTATAACATTTGTGGGAGACCAAAAGCAAGATCCTGTCTTTTCCAAAAATGTTGCAGTGCAGTGATGAGGGTAGTGAGAACAACCTCACTTTGTCATCACTGTGGAGGTGGTTAATGTACATTTGACCTCAGTTTCCATTTGTTTTTTCAGTTCCTTCACATTGTTTCTGGCAGTTGGTCCTACACACAAATGCAGTGACCCTGGTGACCAGACAAAAAGCCTCCACATTTATGTTGCCTTCGGCTCACAGTCCTGTGGTCCATTCCATCTGATTTTGGGGCTGAGTCAGTAAGGGCTTAGTTGACACTTGGCAACTCACGCCTTGTAATTACATTTCTGACGGTGTGAAGTGGCATTTTTAGGCATCTAAAATAAAAGAAAACAAACAAACTTAGCGAAAAAAAAAAAAAAAAAAGCAGTGCTGGAAAGGCAGTGTGGGAGAACTTGGCTCTGCCAACAGCTTGGCTCTAGCTACTCTGGGTCTGGTTGTGCCATGCTTTCCTCACAGAGAATACAGCTGGCACAGACAGCCTTCCCAGAGGGGCCAAGGGAACCACTTGCAAACACTTCAAACAGGTTTGCAAAATGCCTTCTTTCCCTACTGCCCCTGCACACACATCACCCCCAAACAGTGACTGCAATGTGCTCAGGAGTCCAAGAGCTCAGGTGGCATTTGTCACCGCTGACATTTCATCAGGTTGAAGCTCACGTAGAGATTGCAGTGGGGCATTTGAAGGAAAAAAGCTTCACTGGCAGCAGAATCAGAAAATTTTGTTTTTCTGATAGCTAGGAAGTGAGAGATAGGGACACTTAAGCGCACGTTCCACTTTGATTGCAAAATAGGCATCTTGAAATAAGGGATCTGCATAACAAATATTACTGGAAACTTTTTGGATCTAGAAAACAGTTGAGATGCATGAAGAAATGAAGTTAAATACCCCTGGGAAATGTGCTTCTCACTCTCATTTTTTATTTTCTCCAAAAATGGTTCAATTTCCTAGAAATGTTTATGATTTTGTGGAGGGGGATGAAATTGTGATTGTTTTTCCTTGGCAATTTGCAACCATGTTTTATTCTCAGCAACCCTAATTACAATCAGCTGAGTTTGGGTTTGAGTTTACTCAAACATGCAGCCCCATTTTTAATGATATTTGCCAGGTTTACAGTCCTGCGATATGTAAACTTCTTCAAAGATTAAAACAGGCACAGTTTGAATTAGATGTTTCTGAGAGAAAAAAAAAGAGTATTCAGGGGGTCTTACCCCTGAAAGAAATGTCCAAGAAATCTGAATTTTAAGATAATCCAAGAAATATTGAGAAATAATACTAAAAGCACACTAAGCACAATGCTTCAACAACTAATAGCAATTTTTGTGTTAGAATTCTAAGCTGCAATCCAAAATACAGTGGGAAGAATGCTCAGAGCAGTACTCACACTACATGCAGGTAATGTCTGTAATTGCAAAGCAACTTTTGCCTCTGTGAGGCAGCAGGAAACATGACGTTTTTCTGACAGTCACCCCCTGAGTCCAGGGACTCCCAACCAAACTGTTACTGACTGTTAAGGGATATAGGCTCCCTGATGACCTAGGCACTTTCAAAATATGCAGAAGGCCTTAAGGTCCTCTGAATGGATCTTTTTATTTCTCTGTAAAGACTCCCTGTGTGTAACTCTGATCTCCAACTAGTCAGGCCAAGGCATTTCCCTTGCCTACGTGCTCCAGGTACCTAAAACCGGGCTGTGCCACATTGCCTTGCCCTGTGTCTTATCTGTGGCCTGGATGCAATCTCGCTAAAGCCAGTGGAACTACAGAAAGCAAGCACTCCTGCCAGAATGTGGAAGGTGTGGTTATCTCTGGCTGAGCTGCTGACAGCAAGGTTCCTGCCCATCTGCATGGGGAGATGTTACTTGAGCTCTATTATCAGGTATCTCAGAGGCTGCTGCACCACATAACATGGGAGTCTCTTTGTCAACATCCTGTCCCTAACAATTGGTAAAAAAAAAGAGAAAATGGGAGGGAACTGTCCCATGAAGGGCGACACCAAAGTCACACGTTTTTGCAGGCTTGGCCCAGTGACGAGACTCCCAGATATCTGAATCTCTCCTCTGAAACACTCGCTATTTCAGCAACAGCCAAGAGCTGGATGCTTCAAAAGGAAGCCCAAGGAGCAAGTCAGAACATTGTCTATCAGCTGCACAGTTGTTCCAGTTATTTTGTTTGAGCTGTTTTCTCAGGATAAATGTACATTACCTCAACATCATGGTTTCCATGGCTCACCAGGGCTGTGTGCACACACAGCAAGGGGCAGGGGCTGTTCTCAGCCAGAGTGTTTTTCCTTCTCTCCCTGTCTCTGTCTCATTGTGTTTAACTTTTAAGCCCTGTTTGCTCACCTTGCTAGTCAAAACAGGGCTTTATTTTTCTTTTCTAGAATGTGTAGGACTAGTGCAAGTAGTTAAGGGAAGAAACCTGTCATCCTTCCACAACATCAATACCCTCCTTGCCAACAATAATTATCCTACATGAGGAGTTTTTCCTCTTATCTGCTGATGCATGTGAGGGTGGTGGTGGTGTCAGTGATGGGATATGCCTCCTTTTGATGTTTCCTGGATTTTCTTTAAACACCATGTTTTGAACTATGAGATTAGGAAAAGGATTCTTTGCATTTGTCTGCAAACCTGCTGGTAGCTGCCCCTTCAGCATGTGGTCCGTGTCTGACACACACCTTGCAGCCTAATTTTTTTGCGCAGTGACTGCATGCCAAGCTTTAACTCTCAAAGGGGTATTTCTTCTCCACCAGCAAATGAAGTTTCAGGTTTATGCAGCAACGCTTTTGCTTAGGCTAGCCTAGTAACCAGGAGAGGACCCTTAACAGGGCTGCTCAGCAGAAAACATCCTCAGTAGCTCTATCTGCAGTGTAACCTTGGTGTTGTGATTTAGTGCATTTACTGGCTCCAGCTGTTGCCCAGAAGTGCTCAGAACATGCAAGATTAAGCAGCTAATGCTACTGGGGAGAAAGGGAGTTTGCTTTTCTTTCCCTTCTTCCCTAGGTGTCTGTTTCCTTCCCTTAATCTGTGTGTTACTTCCCCCAGGTGACACAGGGATCTCCTTCAAGATAAATGCATCCCTACCCTTGATGGGGAACTTGAGAAACTCATGTAAAGGACTTAAAATCTGTCCTTACTTGGCCTAGGCTGGAGGCCTTTATTAATTAAATTGATTTTACCAGATTCTGGGGGGCTTGGAAACTGAATTCAGTTTATAAACTACTTCATGAATAGGACGCAGTGGGGAACTGTCCTACCTATGAGCTCAGCAGGAACCAATCCCCAAACATTTTATTCTCTTTCGCACCTGCCAGTCCAACCACTTCACCACAGCACTGCCGGTTCAGCACTGTCTGTGGTGACAGGGCTGTGTCTCTTCAGAGAGTAAGCAGGAGGGCTAAATGCTGACTTTTTAGACTCCAAGCTTTTCCTGAGACCTGGGAGGTTTCTGGTATTTACATCACCTCTTACTCTCTTTGGTATATCAACCTTGTTACTGGAACATTTTCTGTCATGGTTATTAAGTTTTATTAATTATTTATTAAGTTATTAAGTCAAAACTCTTACAGTTTTGATTCTTTCTCCAGGTGATGAATGATGGATCAAACAGGGAGGCTGCAGACCACATGCAGAATACTCTGCTTGCTTCACAGATGGCTGAAGCAGAGCAGGAGTTTGCTATGCTGTGTTACACTTCTGTTGGGGTTTTAGAACCCAAACAGAAATGGAAACTCAGTCCTGCCATGTGAAGCTTTGTGTCTGATTGGCCACAACCCGGAATGATAAAAGAGTTTGTAATGGTGATGATAGTGGTGAGGGTGGTGAAGTTCAGGCTGACAGGTGGGAACAATGACAAATGTTCCTCCTTGTGTGTGCAATACCAGGGCAGTGACTTTCCCCATCGATGTTCCACACTGCTCTCCCTAGATACTGCCCTCAGACCTCGTGGTAGATGGGACAGGGACAGGCAGATGAACTCCTCTCTCTCATGTCATTCTTAAAGGGCTATCGGGGGGCCCTTGGTTCACAATAAATGTCAGTTATGATGAACAGTGGGCTCCCACTACCTTGGTCTGACACTCACACCAGGTAGCACAGGCAAATCCCCCTAGTAATCACTGTCCCTTAGCAATTCTCCTGCCCAGCACAAAGTGCCTTGCTTTGATTTGGCTGTGGGAAGAGATCCAAGGGACAGCTTTGGTTTATTTGGTCTCTGATAGGGAGTGGTGGCACTGATTTGCTGGCTCTATCCTGTGCTAAGAAAGGCTCCTCTCGCCAGCTGCATTTGGAATGCAAATCTTATTCACAGTAGATCTGTAAGTAAACCCAAACTGATTCTCTTCTGGCTCTTGAATCCTTTCCATGTTCTCTTAGTCCAAGGTTTGTGTATGCAGGCTGGCTTGGCCATGGATAAATACAGCAGCTTCGTGTTTTCTTGCTGCTCTCAGGTCAAGAAAGCAAGGTGGGAAAGACATACTAACATTTCTCTCACCTCCTTCACCACTATCAGAATATTTTGCAAGCACTTGCCTGTTGCACAATAAGTCACTGACATCCACTGTGTCTGTTTTTTGTTCCCCCTCCCTCATCCCAAGTTCTCTCAGCTCATTAAAATCTTCAATTCGCTGGGTCCTGAGAAGTTTCCCCTCGTGGAGCAAACATTCTTCCCAAGCCATAAACAGATGGTGAGTAACTTTGCTTTCTTCTGATGCTAGTATGGATGGGGTAGAAACAACAGATGCAAGCTGAGCACACGGAATGGTAGCAGGTATGCTGGGAAGAGTCTGAATTTCACTTACAGAGAAATACTAGCTAAAAAGTTCTATGCAAAAGGCAGAGCTCGGTAACCTCTTTCCTTTTTTGTCCAGCCCTCACCTAGGTCATGTAAGGACCCTGAAAAAAATGTACAAAGAGGCTCAAGGGCTCAAAACTAAAGCATAACTCCGTTGTAAAACATAGTCAACAAAAAGCTCATCCCTTAGAGCAAAGAATCACTCTATCCAGATAATGTGATTTTTTCATACTCCTGGAATTGTTTAAAATGTTGACAATTTGGGACATGGGTCCTAAAAGATGTTTGTTTCAGAATGTTGGTTTGCTTGGTCTGTCACGTGCTCACCATCCATGAAATGTTTATCAGCCTGAAGGTACTCGGAGTAACTCAGAGTTTTGAAAGAGTTTGTTTCAGCTTCTCATGTTTTCTTTGCACAGTGCTCTGGGTCTGGTCTTTCTGTCAACAGCTAAACACTCAGTGCACTGTGTGGCTGCTGGGCATCCATATCAAGCTCTTAGGGCACCTTCCAAAGAAATCTGTGTAGGTGCCTTTAGTCCTAGAGAACATGGCAAAGAGAGGGCCTTTGTTTAAAGCTGCTCATGGCCCTTGTTTTCCCTGTGCTGAAAGGGAAAAGACTAGTCCTTTGTGAATTTTTGCCCCCAACTTACATCCATGAATTAGTGGCTCTTCCTACATGGCTGAGGCTTTGAGGAAACCCTGTATGAACCATGACCTGCCGTGTGACCACTGGCTGGCTGAGCTAATTCCCCAGGCTTGGTTGTGAACTCAAGCAGTGTTGCCAGCATGAATGTGAGGGTTTTTGAGATGTCAAACTAAGGCTCAAAAATATTCAAACCCCTCTTTTCTCACACACTTGTTGCAACACCGTGGGCCAACCACAACACATAACAGGGTGTAGGTACATGATCATCCAGTTTCTTGTGAAAAATCCCTCTGCTGCTTGCTAGGTACTCAAATACTTTGAAATGCCAGTCCTTCACCTCTCTGTTCCAATACTCTGCTCTCTACCTGTGCTGTGCAGACTACAGCTCTTCCATGCTTCACAGGGACATCATGGAGGTAAGTACAGTCGTGAAGTTGTATTAACATTTATGACATAAAGAAATGGATAGTCCGTAAAACAATATGACAGTTTTTTGCACACTTGTAAGATGAATTAGTTGATAATACCTGTTGCATTTAATTCCAAATGATTTATGAAGAAGGTTTTGTGACATATGTAATGCTTCAGGACAGTTGTGACTTTGACCACCACTTCAGGAATGGTATTTTTTTGAAGACTTGATAAAGGTTATAATTGCAAATAAGTTAGCTAGCACTTCTAGCAAGATTTTCTTGTCTGGAAATCTGATTCTTGGTTCCTCAGATGTAGATGTATTTGGTACCAGCATAGTAGTTTGGTTTAGCATTGATCTTAATCTCACTTATTTTCTGTCTTTATAACTAAACACCTACTTGGAGATGCTATTCCTTACTTCCAAAAGGATACATGAAGCCTTTTAAACTGTAGATAATCTCATATGAACACAAACACTACTGCTGACATGGAAGCCTGAGTAATCTAGTTTAAATCTGTCACTCTTCAGCAATTTACAGAAGCAACAATCCACTTGGTAGATTCAGGTCAACCCTTCCCAGGTATGGGGGTTCTGCCTCACAGAATTAATCTACACAACTTCTAAATATCTTTTCTGGGAGCATCTTCACAGCATCCTGGGCTGTGAGAGACTGAGAGGTCAAGTGCTTACACCAAACAAGCTACATTGCAGTCATCACCAAACACCTGTGAGAGCTGCTTGCCCACTTGCATCAGCTTCTCCATCTGTGAGACAGGAATATAATGATCCCCTTTTACCACCCTTTCTCTTCCCTCTCCTGGAGGCATTCCCAAGATGTGCCAGTTCGCACTCATAAAACTCAAGCTGACCCCCTGGAAGTGTTTATAACGAGCGTTATGGTTTTACCTTCTCTGCAGTGTGAGACACTTTAAGCACTTAAGTTCTCACGTAAGAGACCCTCATCCTTCTATATCCAAAATTTTCCAGAGTCTGCTTTCTAAACCTTTGGATTAAACAGAGAACAGATTCAAAGATCTGTTTCATTCTTTCATCTGTGTAGAGACTAGATCTTCCAAGAGTGAAAGTGAGACATGGGAATTTTCTAACAGTAGGTTCATTTTTAATGAGCATTTTAATTTAGCTGAAAATGCTTTTTCTGAAGCTTTTTTCTCATGAGAACAGGGCATTTTTAATCAGCCTTAAACAGTAAGCCTAAAGAGAGGACACAAGATTCTGACAATTTCACAGCAGAAAAGATTAACCTCTATTCCCTTTGCCATGGGCATTACTTTTCAGACCTCCCCATAATGACCAGTTTTCTGGAAAAAAGAGCAATCTGGCAACTGTTCTTCCAAGGACCTACTGGTGCTATAGCCAGCCCTAATGACTGCCTTGCTCTGTACTGACCTCCTATGGCCAATTAACAACTGGGAGTCATTAACTTCAAAAGGGATTTTTCACCTCTCCTGGGCTCATGACCACGGTAACAATTCTTAGAGAGACCAGCCTCTGAAAAAGAGGGGGGGATTGCTGGAGGGGTCTTTGCCAAAGTGCAAGAATTGCCGGAGGTGGAATACCTGCTTTGGGACCAATAAAATGGTATCAGGAAGGAGAAGGAAATGAACAAATCCATTTGCAAATCCATTTGTGTGCATTTGAAGTCGACAGAAAGTAATATAAGTGAAGCAGAGACAGAATGTCTGTGATAGAAATAAAACCACTTTACTGTTTAGAATAAAAGGACACTATAAAAAGTGAACATTATGCAACATTACCTTAAAAGACAATATACATTCACTGAATATAAAATCTATAAATAACATGGAGGAAAACTGTAAACAGTGCTAGAAAATTTAGCAACAAATACATTCCTTCTGGACAAGATTTTTCACATGGGTTTGGTTCTCTCCCCAAGTTTCCATGACTATCAGGAACAGCAGAGTGGATCTATGAAGGAAGGACAGTGTCAGAGAGAAGGAGAAGCCAGTACAAGCAAAACAACAACAAATGTTTAATGAGTTTTTATGGCTTTTTTCTTAAGACTGGTTGCCCCAAAAGTCACTTATCCTAAGAAAGACAAAAACTTTTTGCAGTTCCCTAAATTTTGTTCTGTCCTTCTAAGCTATAAAGCACATTATAAGTGAGCAGGACTTTCAGAGACACCTGCAAGGATGGAAGCTTGTTCTCATGGAGGCCTTTACTTCCAACAGTCTTCACAGTAAAAAACACAACAGTATGTTTCCCGTCACTGTGAGGTAGCATTTCACTCTGACAAGCATGAATGGTATACAATAACTGATTTAGGTTTTAGAATTGTCCTACCTAAGGGGCCACATAACTCTTCAAAACATGGGAAATTTACACCTAAAAATGACATTTTTTCCCCATACATGGGAGGGGGAAGCCTCCCACAAGAGGACTTTATTCAAGGAACTCCATGCAGAGATCTCCTCCTGCTCTCTATCCCTTCCATTTTGGAAAAGGAAAATAGAATTTAATCTTTCTCAAACCTTCAATATATATTTTTGTGGTTTTAAAGGGGAAAACACTCTCCAGCAAGTAAGGAAAAATATGCATAAATAAGAAATTGAACAGCTTCAGTCAAGAAATTAGCTGTGCACTTTAAAAAGTGCTTTTAATAATGCCGGTGTGTCCAAAGCATGGTGGCAGGGATTGTGCGTGTAATCCCAAACACATCCAAAGGTCCTGCTCACACGGGCTGTGCCCTAGACAGCTCTGTGACCTGAGGTTATGGGGTGAAGGGAGAAGCATGACAGGAGGATACTTGTGCTGCTGCCAGACACTGCATGCTCCATGTCCTGGAGCACACCCCTCACACCTGCCTCCTCCCACCTCTTGGTGATCCCACATAGGGCATGGCCGGCTGGAATAAGGGAGCGGGTTTTGTCCACTAGCAGACAGAAGTGACTTAGCAAGGCAGAAGAAAGGAGAGCAGACAGAAAGGAAGAAGTCTTTGAGTCTGATTTAGAGCCTCTTCAATCCATGTAATGGCTTCAGGCAGGTCCTTAATGGAAGCACAAGTTGAAACTTAGCCCAAGAAATGCATGTCCCTGATAGCATGCACAGAAACAAAATAAAGAAGCTTCCCAAAAGAAATGTATTTTCACTGGATTCTTCCCCCTCCTTTTGGCTCCACATTTTGGAAAGCCTTAACAACTGTTTCTTTACATAGCAAGGGCAAAGATTTGCCACCAAACCTCCACCCCTGCCAGTCTAGCTGTCTGCATCTCAGAAATATTTTACTGTCTGCAAAATAAAGTGGGAATATGCTTCATTTTCTGGTAATGCATCTACTGTTTTGTTGTTTACAAAGCGCATAGCTACATTATATCCTACTTAGGGACACAAGGCCTCATAGTATTAGAATGCAAATATTTTCACAATAATTTGAGTGCAATACTGTGATGTCTCAGCTAGCTAAATGAATCAGTGACAGGTAAAATATGCAGAGCTGCAGTTTAATGAAAACTCCAATCAATGCTTCACTGCATCAAGGGGCATTTTTGTTTTGCCTTCCAAAGCTGTGAGAAGTGGCTGCAGCTCAAAGAGACGCCAGCTTTGCTGAGTCACCTTGAGCTTGAGGAGGGCCATCTCCAGCAATGCTGACTCCAAGCAATGCTGACTCCAAACAATGCAGACACTGAGGGTGGCTCCGCTCTGCCCTCAGTGACCCTCACAGATTTTGTCAGCCACACACAACACAAACAGGGATTGTTCCACTGGGCCCAAAGCCCAAATCCATGTTTTGCCAAAAGGGACAACACACTGAACCACCACCTGGTCCTGTGATGGGTGTCATGAAGCACCCTACTCTCCCTCTCATCTCCAACTCACAATTTAGGAGTAGTCACAGGGAAGAGGACTTCTGAGAAGCGTTCCAATTCTAAATCACAGGAAAATCCAATAGACTTTCAATCTGTTTTGTGCTGCATTGCTACTCAGAGCTGCTGGGAAAAAAAAATATACACAGCAGACCTGGGCACCTCTTACATCAGCTCTGTGAAAATGCCCTTTAAAGTTCATGCTAAAAATGAAGCTTTTTGCTGCAACAAGTCCTCTAGCACATGGGGCATTTCAGAGGGTGTACGTCTGGCTGAGCTCTGGTAGCATGCAAGGAGCACAAAAACACATCACGGCCCATCTCAGACACCCTTTCTTTTCCATTTGGCAAAGAGGTTCTAAACAATTCTCCAGTAACTGAGGTCACTGACTGTAAAATACCATATTGCCCCAAGCTGGAATCATTGCAAGAACTTTTTCCTGCTGGTGGCAGCTCTGCTTTCTAAGTGGAATGAACGGAAGATATATGGAAACTTAAGATAAATAATCATAATAATGCAAAAATGAAGTTAAGCACAATCTTCTCCCTGCCCAAGCCCTCCCCATCCAAAACTCAGTCACCCATTTTGTCAGCACCCCTTCTTCACCATCATTAAAACTTAAAATACTTTTATTTGATAAGAAAAATTATATTATAGTTTTCTTAATAATAATAAAAAAAAAAATAGAATGAAAAACAACTTCTCCAGTCAACAGCAAAGCACAAGACAGTAAGGCTTCTCCTCCCACATGACTGCAGGACATGGTATGAGCACGTGCACAGGGCTATGCTTAACAGTGCCTAGAGGGAAACACAGCACTTGATACAGAAGGAATCCTCCGGGCAGCTGAAAATTTTATGATCCCAGACAACACTTATTAGGAGACCACTTTTCCTTGCCTAGCCCACACACACACTTCCTTTCACTGTATAAACAAATGCAGCTACTGTAGCTGCAGGGGCGGAACTGTGGTGCAAGGAGTTACAGAGGAAACAATGACTGTAGCCACTACTGCAGATACACTGGAGCTTCGATATCTTAAAAGTGACTCACCGACTCGGAATGTCAATATTTCTGTCTTTAAAACACAATCAAACCATTCTTTTGTTTATAACACCAAAAAAATTCCACGTCCTGTCAAAAATAGCTTATGTCATTATATGTATATATATCTTAGTTCAGCAAAACACTATTTTGGCAATACTTTTTTTTTTTTATAATAAGAGATCTAGCAAGTCTCCCCTTTCCCTCTTGCACGTGATTGATTTACAGTTGTTCTTTTTGCATCAGTTCGGTTTAAGGTGTTCACAAGCTGGTTTTGCTGTTGAAGCTAAGCTGCAAACAGTTCAGGGGCCAATGCTGCTCAAAACAGAATGGCACAACCCTTCATATGCTCTGCTGTAGTTGCATTTACCTCCCTGAAAATGGGGGATGGGGGTTTTGTTTTTGAAACAACAACAACAAGAATACAAAATACTCTCTCTTTTGTTCTGGGGAAAGCCAGAACTTCGAATGTGCTGTTGCATTCACACTGTGACTGAATTAGCAAGGTCAGTCAGTCAACAATGCTTTTACCAGATGATGTGGTCAGGTAAAGTCTCCCACTGCTGAAGTCAATCACATTGCCAGTCTCTCCTAAAGAGGAGGATGTCATTTTGTCTAGAGTTTAGGCTGGGTTTCTTTTCATTTTGCTTCATTTGCCTGATTGATCTGATTAATGAAATCTGTTTCCCTTGGAAGAGGTTTGTTTATGTAATGTCAGCACTTAGTGCATGAGGAGGGGTGATAGGAAGCCAGCACATAGAAGAATACAGTGCCTAATTGGCATAGTTTTTAGATTTTTGTTTTCCTAAAAAAATAGAGATTATATTGCTACAGCTAATGATACATGTAAGAGAGCAAGTGCTCCATCTTTTTTTTTCCTTTTTTTTTCCCCTCCCATTTTTCCCTCTGGTGTGCAAAAGTAAGCTCCTAAATGTTGTCTGATCAAAATGAGTGGTATCAAAAAATGGAAAAGGTGATTACAAATTCAGTAAGGTAGCACAGACCTTTTTCTTTCCTTTCCTTTTTTTTTCTCCTTTTCTTTTTTAAGTGTTCGAAGTGCTAGAATTTGCATGAAAATAGGCACTAATTTCATTGTCATCATCACGATCTGGTAAGAGTTAGTGTCCAAAGGAAGATCAGCCACAAGTAAGGGAGAGGGGAGATAAGGAAAGGGATAGCTGCTCAGGGATCTGTGGCATTGATTATCGTTTTGTCTGGAGGTGCCCATCCTCTGTACCAGCTGCAGTAGCCTTCCACCCTCTGGATGCAGGCATAGTGCTTTGCTTGATATCCCGAGTGACCGAAGTTGGAGAGCATGTCTGTCCAAATGCACTCATTCTTGGAGGTGGCAAAGCAGGGCAAATAGTAGCAGGGCCTAATCTGCAATTGGAAAGAGAAATCAAGTAAGGCTACATGTAAAAACAACATTATACAAAATGTCTTTTTAACAGAGACAAGTGATTCAAAATTCCACTCCCTCAAACCTTGCTTACTAATCCAAAACTCAGCATTAGTTCTGTAAGCATGTAAGCATGTGTTTAGCTTCACACACACAGCTAATTCCATAGTCAAAAGGGCTTTTCAGGTGCAGAAAAGTTTAGCTTATGTCTATGTTTTTGCAGGCCTGAGGCCATGTGCAAAAGTCTTAGTTCCAGTGCCAGGCTGTAGGGTTTTAAGTACTCAAAATGTTTACACAGGAGAAAAGCTGGACATATCTTGCCAAGCCTTTGGTACCTGATTTCATTCACCTGCAAATGATTCTGCACAGATTCTGAAAGTCTTCCCCAAACCCAATTAACTCCAGCTAGGTTTTAAAGGCATAGACTATGCATTTTATTTGATTGTCTCTTCTCTGGTCTCAACACTAAAAATGAACTTTACTTCTCTGTAATAATTGTTGTCCTCCATTTCTCTTCCTGGCTGTTCTCCAGCATCACTGAGTATTACCAGCCAGGGGAAACAGAGTTCTTGGGCTTGAATGTGTGAATGCCACCTCAGAGACACACGTACCTTGCAGCTGCAGCCCAGGTGATAGCGGTGATTCAGTCCTTTGCGCTGGGACAGAGTCAGCCGGTCCCATTTCTCGTACCAGTTGCACAGGCCAGTGTAAACCTTCCCCTCATACACCCGGCCTTGAAAACAGACGCATGGTCACAAGTTAGCACTTCTCAGTTCAAGCACTTCTCTTGTTTCCTGAGATTGCTAATGCTCTCAGTATGTTTGGCTTCAGCCACTGCTCAGCAAATGCTTTCTTTTTATTAACTGGGTCAGGAATCTCTGGCCAGCAAGATAACAGCACTTCTGAAAGTCAGGAGTGTTGTGCTGGCTCTAAGCACCACCAGCAACATGCAGTTTAGTAATGCTGTCCAGCTCCTCCTAACAACAGAGAAAATGAACTGACACCTTCACTAGAAACAAGACTTGGCAACTGCCACATCCATCCCCCTGCATCCCCCCATCTCGACAGCCTGCATTTCTCCAGCTCATTCCAAAAATGATCTTCCATTTCTGACAGAGACCAGTAGCACCCAGTTCCCTGTGACAGACATGCCAGCTTAGGTGTAAATTGAGAGCAGGAGACTGTCATAAAACAGACTTGTCACAGCATGCCTGGGTATAAAATATACCTTAGGAAAGAGAGACATATCTGGGGAGTGAAATGACTCTCAGCATTGTAGAGTACTCAACACCAGAATACTGTTGGCCATCTTAACACTTAGGAAATTGTGTACAGAGCTGTCTACACCACTGTCCATGTCCTTAGCAGGTGTATGTATAAAACAGAAGAGGTTTTACTTATGGAGAAAGCAAAACTTTTACCTGTAATCAGATATTGGTACTTGTTGACCTCCAGCTTGACTCCACAAAGACTCTCAGAGGCTTCTGTGTAGATGTACTGAACATGTGGCATTATCTGGAAGCCCCTGTACATCTAGAGAAAGAATAAAAATGCTTTAAGTCATCTTAACAGGACAAATTTCACTTAAGATTCTTTACAATCTACATTCCTAGTTTGTGGTGGTAAGCAATAAATTTTCTGGTTTTTACAAGAGTGAAGGAATAATGACACTGGCTGTACTCATGGAAGTCTCCCTACCAGATCTGCTGGTGAAGCAGAAAAACCACCTGCTAACGAGCCATTGCAATTCAGCACAGGGACCAGTTTTTTCCCATTCGTATTAGTTCCAGTGGCACTGAGTGAACAAAGTGCCAATGCTGCAAGCTCTGCCAACATCCTGAAAATTTTTTTCCCTTATAAAGGTCATAATTAGGGAGAAATAAAATTAGTTCAAGTTTGGAATCTTTCTCCTCTGTGTTATTTAAACTTCTTCCAAACTAAGAGGTTTTTCTTTTAAACAATTACCCTATTTTCCAGTGTTGCTGCTGTAAGAGTTTCAAACCTTTGGCGCTCGATCTAAGTCATCAAGCCAGACACCTCCTTCTCAAATGTGTAGCACATGCAGATCCTGCTGACCTCAGCAAGGACTCAATGTTTCTCTAACTCAATGAATGCAGACATTGAATTCCACACCATCTGCTAAAATTAGGCCCGTACTGATGGGCGCCATAAAGAAAATATCATGTATACTTAATTCCTCTGCACTCCTCCTCCTTCTTCATAATCTTTCTTCCAGCTCACTTTAATTGAAACATGAGGACACAGATACACTGGCAGTTGGGTTCAGTCAGAAATTAGCACATGTCCCCATCTGACCTGGCCTTACTGCTGCAGTTTAGAGAAACTCATGCCCACCTGTTAGCAGCATAATGAAGTCTTTGCATAGCAATGAAACAACCACTGCATGTGTGCATTGGACCCATTAAACATACCCTGTTTTTGAAACACAGAGGACTATTTCCCTGAGAATTTCATCTTTAAAATTTGTTTGTCTTTTCAAAGCATTCAGTCACTTTTTTTCTCCACCAACTCCATGAATGGCCAATATTTAGAAGTTAAAGAAGAAACAATAGAAGTTAGAGAGAATCAGAGTTTCCTGGCATTTCCCAGCCTATCCTTTTCTGTCTCAGCTTTATTGATAGCACATTCCCATTCAATTTAGCAGTAAATATTAATATGAGGCAAAAGAGGACTAAAAAATCCCAAATAATCCCAGAGCTATAGATCCTTGTTGCTGTGTCACCTAGGCTGTAGTATTGTTCTCCAGGCTGAATTCTATTTCTTGAAGTCCTCTATTACCCCAGGGTATTTCACCATTCCCTCAACTCCTTTAAAAACAACAAATCTTTTTCCTTCTGAAAGAACATGTTAGTTTAACAGATTTTATGCTAGGCCCAGATACTTCCTATAAAACCATAAAAAACTACTACTAATTCTGCTGTGCTGAGAGGCCAAATTATCTTTGGAGCATCTATGAAATGTCAGCCAGGTGAGTTTTTTTCTCCTTAGATAGATTCCCCTAATCAAAATGATCTTGTAACAGTATCACAACTCAGTAACAGCACTGCTGGGTACAGTATAAGACATGCTAAAGAGTTTGCATTCTTCAGCCTTTCTTCCCCACCCAGCTTATAGGCAAGGCAAGTATTTTTTTTCATTAATCACACTGTATCAACAAAAACTCATAAATCATGCTTGAAATATGACATTGTGTCTGTAAGTGGCCAAAGTCTTTCAATGGATATGGAAGAAGTGATCTTTACATAATCTCTGCTTTATCCCTGCAATTTTCTTGGTATCGGATGATCTACTCAGATTTTCCAATCACAGTCATCATAGCTGGAGATCTAGATTCTGGCACAAGCATCCTGCCTGTCCCTGGATGAGTTATTTAGCCCTCAGCACACTTTTGTTTCTTGTCTCCCAAGGGTACTGTAAGGAAAGGCACACAGAATAAAGGTCACGTGTCCAGACCCCATCCCAGAGGGTGTCACACCAAGAAGCTGGGATAACAGTATCTAAGCAGATAAGACTAGCTAAGATAACAGCTGTGGCTGCCCAGCCCCCCCAGGCAGTGCATTATCAACACTGCAGAGAGCTGCATACGGGGCATGGCAGCGCAAGGGATCTGTCACTCACAGTGCTGAGCTCCCAGTCATGTTGGACTCATTAAGTATCTGTGTTATAAGGTCTGCATGTGGGCAGGCATACTTGGAGCCCTTTCTTCCTCTTGCCCACGGAGCTACAAGCTACACTAACCATTCCTCCGGGAAGCTGCTCAGGTCGTTCCTATAGAACTGTTACAGTCATCACTTTACGCATCTTCTGAGCCATCCAGCCCAACAGGACTGCCTGTGAAGTAGCCAGTGATGATAAACTGGGCCTTGGTTTTCAACTCCTGGACCTAATTTCCTCTTCACGTTACCATCAGGGACACCATTGTCAGGGCTGCTAAAGGAAGTGTGCCCAGCCTTTCAAGAAGCAGTTCCACTCAGCCATCAGTGACCCATCGATGGCAGGCACTGCCACACTGACTGAACCCCTGCTGAGGCAGACAGGGCCTGCCGCTCTGTCTGATGGCTGAACAGGACCTTGGTTCTCAGGGAAGGAAAAGGAAAGTTTGCAAGGGGGACTCTTCTACAGATGCCCACTGTAAAATAAATAAAACAATGCCTTGAGCATTATTTTTGGATACACAAAGTGTCTTGGAAGTGCTGTTAGAGCAGTCAGAAGAAACCCAACCATAAACCTAGCCTCTCTCCTAACTGCTACCCTTGGAGTTCTCCTGTCCCCACAAATGTGTATTTTTGGAAGCATAATAACAGGGAACAAAGTATTAGCAAGCATGACATGGTGATGTCTGCTAATGCTGCTCTATTTTCATCTGTGTCAGCATTCCCCTTAGCAGCCCCCATACTGCCTCAGAAATGCACAGCCAAATCCTGTGGTGGTTCCTGCTGCCTAAAGGACTACACCCTGTAAAATTGTTCATGATGTTCCTCCCTCTATCCCTCCCATGTGAGGTTGCACTAGTTACCAAGATCTTGGAGTCACACCTTACCTAACCTTCAGCTACCTAAAATGTATGCAATTCGTATGAATTAGACATCCTCTCTAGTCAAGTGCCAAGAACAGACACCTCCAGAACAACTCAGCCCATCCTAAAATAGCTGTCTATAACTTGTGGGCTGAATTACACTTTAGTGGTTCCTCTCTCTCTCCATTGACAATCAAGAGAGCAGGAAAGACTCAACACCTCATTTTAGTCTGTCTAAAATTAAACTAAATTAATCCTACCCCACTTCTTTCCTCTTGGGACTATCATATTTCCCCCCCTAGACTCATTTTACAGATAAGCAACTAACGAAGGAAAGTCTCCTTGCTTCTGGCGGCCTGTGCAGAGTGCTGCCATGGTCAACCAAGATTGTTTGTGCATATGGAGGAGAAATATCTTATCTCCTTGTTTCCTTTGCAGTTTCCTGAAATAGGCTTGGGCCATTCTCAGAATGCACTGCAGGATCACAGAACACACAGGGGTTATATCAGTCCTGTGCAGATATATGACACGTGATCTCAAAGTATTCTTACATTATTTGAGAAAGCAGTGGGGAGGGAGGCAGAGGTTGCTTGGAAAAGTACAAGGCCTCTTCAGGCAACAAGGCTGAACGCTAGAAAGCCTGGCACTATTCTGTCCCTGTGGGTTGATCTTGTGCTCCAGTCCCAGCCCCAAGCTGGTTTAGTTGTGAAAGGCAGCAACGAGTTCAGGAATGTTAGCGAGATCAAGGATCTAACCCAGCAAACTTCAAGGAGCCCATGAAAGGACTATGGAGACTGCTTGTTGCCCTTTAAGGCTTTCAGTGCTTTCTGCAGGCAACTCAGCACACACTGATAGACTAAATGGCTTGTTTATTTTTCACCTGCAGGTGCAGAAGGGTTTATGCAGACTGACATGTTAGTTTTGTCTTCAGAGTTGTTCCCATGCAGCTGTGCAGAGCCATAGGCCTCCTTAGTTCTCTTTTCAGCAGGAGGACAGTCAGCTTTCATTGGAGCAAACAAGGGAGAAATTTGCTGTGTCACTCTGAACTCCCCCACAGTATGGGTCTAAATCCCTCTTTATACTCAAGTCTCTAAGCTCAGCAGAAAGACAGCAGGGTTTCCAAAGAAGACACTTGGTTGGTTTGTTTGTTTATGAAGAACTATGTGCTCCGGACATTCCAGTCCTACTGAGCACTTTGCTTCAGGTTCCTTCCTGCCAAAGGTCACCGCTAAATGTCCAGTGCAACATCCCACCAGCCCACCGTCTAAGCAGCAGACATAAGGGCAGTTTGGCCAACACATTATTTCCTCTTTAAAATCCCTCTTGCTTTTGTTGGACACATGGCTTCCTAACAAAACACTGTGGAAATGCTCCTGCAGAAAGGCCTTGTGCTGCAGAATAACCCAATGAAAACAGCCAGGACAGGGTCAGGTGAAGAGGGGCTAGTGTTATGGGTGGTAAAGGGTAGTAATTCATTCCAGGGACTACCATTATTCTAGAGCACTGCTGCACCCTGTTCATGGTCGTATGTTAGACAGGAAGCACCAAACTCTTGGCACTGAGAGGGAGGGAAAGTAGTGGTACTGGACAGACCAGGATGAAATCAGAAAAAGAATTCAATAAAACCACTGCAGCATGTGGACGCTAAGTAGTTTTGTGAAGCAGGGTACACTTGTTGAGCTGGACAGTGACAAAACTGGAGAAGAACAGCACAGAGCACTGCAAGCCTGATGAGGCCAATGACAGCCATAAAAAAAAAACCAGCTGGCAGTGTTGTCTCATTGTTGCCAATATAACCAATTCCTTTTTTTTTTTTTCTTTAAATACAAATATATATATTTCCTTTGGAATCTTACAGAGAAGTTTTTAAGGTTAAGGAAGTCAATAAGCCCAGCACCTCATGCCCTCTTATTTGAAGTGCAGGCATTCCACTCTTGTGGAAAAGCCATGCCAGGACCAGATTTGGCTACGTGCATGGTTTTGCAAATGCTTATGAAACAGGCTTTGCATCTCCTCCTCCTCACTTTCGTGCTTAGCTATAAACTGCCTTATAAAGAGAGTTACTGTTACAAGGCAGGCAAGTGACTGGTTTTTTCTGAACCTTTACTTTGTCTAATATGTTTCAGATTTCTACAGTCTCTGCCAGGCTTTTCCATTCCCTTTCTCTTTTTTTTTTTTTTTCCCTAAAGACATAAACCAGTCTTATGACTGGAATGGCATTGCCAAGAAAAACAATCTAGGGCTGATTTTTAGCATTACATAACAAGGGGGCAGTTTAAGAAAAAAACCCAAGTCCAAAGCAGCAGGTTGAGTGCAGTTTGTGCATCAAAGAATTAGAGCTCTAAAGAAAGGAGCTAAAGAAATCAAGCAACTGCTGTAGTTCTACCTCTTTTCATCTCTGAATCAGTACTTTACAGCTCTTCTTAGCTGACAATATTTAAAGGTTACAATGCTCTGTTTAGCTTTACATAAAGACTTCACTATATGATATTCATTTGTTCTGTACATGGAAAAAATGCCATAACCCGAACTGGTGGTCACAAAGACTGCAAGAAAAGAAGAGAAACAAGAGCACTCTCCCAAGGTTGGCAGACCCACTACCATAATTTCCTTCTTGGATTTAATGAAAGTGCCACATGAAAAAGCTGGTGTTTCCCATCTAACACTGTGCATGTTGAACACAAAACACAACTTCAGGACTTAGAGAAGACCATCTGGCATCTTTTATGACCAGAAACTTTAAAATAAAGGAAGAATTCATGTATTCAGCACTGTATGTCAGGAATGATCTCTTTCTGCTCCTTTCCCCTCTTCAGGCAAATTTCTACCAGTTGCTGATTTCCTTCCATTCTGTATGGCCAGTAAAAAAAGTTGAGGTGCTGTTAAGTGTGTAAAGTATTCATTATTAGATGTGAATTAGATTCCTTACCATATCCACTAGCCCATGGGAAATGCCTGCAAACATACCTTCATCTGCTTGACCGTGTATCGCATCGTTCCAAATGGTCCATCTTTCATGAGCTTCTTCCCCACCACTTTAGCTCGGATCACTGTCAGAAGGGAGCAAAAAATACAGCAAATTATAGACAACTTTACGCAACATTTATGCTATACCCTCCATTTAAAAAAAAACCCACAAAACTGTTTAGATAAATTATCCTGTAAAATAAACAAAACTCCAGGTCAAGCTTCCTCTCAGTTTATTCTAAATCTCATACACAGTGAAGGCAAGTAAAATGGGATACCAAAGCAGGTATTTATTTAGAGGAAATCCAGTTCTGTGTGAAGAATAAGAACAAGCATTATTTTTGGTTAAATCTCACTGAAATCTGCAGAGCAGACTGTAGCTGGGACCAAGACAGATTAAAGCCTTTGCACCAAGCCAATGGACTGAAGTTTGTACCGTCTTAATTCTCAACATACAGGATGAAGTTCAATAGGATACTATTTTTAAATTGTTCTTTGTGTGCCCAATGTAGCTTCTGTTTCCCAATAAACACAATAACTCAGTACAGTGCACTGGAATATCCCATATCTGGGGATTTCACTACAACTGCCACCTTTGAGGTACCTCAAAACTAACAAATGCCCCCATGAACAAAGAGCTACTGTGCAAAACCAGATTATTCAGCAACCATCAAGTACCCAGTGAAAGCTGCCAGGCCAGCCAGAAGTCACCTGGAAGACAAACTAAAGCTGGCCCATCAGATCTTACATACACTGCACTGCATTTCCTCATGGATACCAAGGGGCAGTGTGTGCTCTGTGGTACAGGTACCTCCACTGTACCACAGCAATGTCAACTGAGACCAAGACATCATAGATAAGGATTTTGAGGTCCCATAGAGAAGGATTTTTTTTTATTTAGTGGGCAGTTTACAGTCAGTGCTTAATGAAGTGTCCTCTTGCTCATCTATTTTTGGGGCACTCCACATACACACAAAAGAAAATTTAAAAAACTGTTCTATCAATCCTCTTTGAAAAAATTCTGCAACCACCTGCTCATCTCAGTAGAGAAGCAAAGCTTAGGGACAGGGAACGCACTACCTATTTTAATCCATCACAGAAAACCAACAAAAAGCAGAGAGGCATAGAAAGGAAACAAAGAGTTGGAAGCAGGAAAACACAATGAGTTATTCACATTACAGCACTATCTGACAGCTGCAACAGAGTTCAGGGATACATTTTGCTGGATATATAGCACACTAAACAAGCATCTTGTTGTGCATTAGCTAACTTAGGTTCCAAACATCTGTAGAAGCCCATGAAAGAAATGAGAAAAAGAGAAGACAGGTTTTTTTCACTACTAAGGAGGCAAAAAGCTTGTTCCTGCTTTCTGAATAATCAGAAGAGCAGATTTAAAGGAACAGACAGGTCGGGTTTTACACATCAGCTTCTGGACCTTGTTCCATGAGAGTGGTGTGAAATGAAGACAAATCCACTCTGCTCTGATTTATATCTTGTGCTTCAGCCAGACTTGTCAAAGAAATTTTAAACTAGGTAAGACAGGCCTGGCTTTGATTCAAAGAACCAACAAAACCTTCATTCCTTGAGGGTAAAACTTAGATTTTTTTTTTTATTTTTTTTAAACTTCTGTTTCCCAATGGCGGTAAAAGCAATTTTATCAATTCTTCTATTTAACAAGTTGTTCCGACTTCAATTTACTCTCATCTTCAAACTTTAGTAGCTGTATTGAACCATGTGCTTGAGGACTGCAAATATCTTTAAGAACTAGCTTCCTCCACTTGCTGCCCCCACCAAAACCACCAGCAAAGCTACAGAAATCAGACTGTCCAAGGGTCAGTGAGAAAGAACACAATTCCGTAAGGCTTTGTGAATTCCAGGACAGCTCACGAACACTGAAGTCTATAGCAGAGAGTGTCAAAAGTCTTATCTTCATCTGCTGATACACTGAAATTGAAAAAAACTGGTGTTTGCCCAACGCATCTAAAACCAACAAAGTAATCTTATATCTTACTGACAATGATAAGAAATATACTAAAAGGCAGTATTACAAAATGCTGGGGTTTCCAAACCAGAACACAGCTAGCATATAAGATCACAGGCACATTCTCAGTTGCTGACAAAATACCTAAAAAACCATTTTCTTCATGTATTTCACTCATAGCTTGTCATCCCTTTGACTTCTAGTTAGAGTACTACAGCCACTTCAGACAGAAACTTTGACTTATGGACTAATCAACAGCTTCACCAAATATTCAAAATTCATATCTTCACTAACACATAACAACATTCCGATTTCAACTAATGATACCCTTGCAAACAAGTAGAAGGGTCTGTATTTTCCTATTATTGCTCCCCAGTAAAGTTGGAGACCAACCATCCTAGCAAATTCACCCAGAAAAGCTATGACAAACCTTAGTGTGGGCTGTCACTTCAAGCCTTTTGTAAACAGGTCAAGGGCTCTGTTTTTCAGAGAAGCTGCATTTATCACCCACAACTTTTCTAGCTAAGTTCTTCTCTTTACTGAAGAGCTAGAAATGAACAAAGAACCCACCCTCTCTCATTTTTCCCATATTAAAAGAAAAATCAAGCTGTTACCCAAGGAGCAGAGGATATTCTAGCTTAAGTCTATCACCTGTAATTTGTGAGGTTAAATTCCCATCCCTGAGGACTAGATGCATCTGAGCCACTGGAGAGAAATGCTGGATGGACAGTACTGCTCAGAGGTTGCTCTTGCATGTGTAGGTTCAACCCCTTAAAGCTTCACACAAGAGCCACTTGTACACCTTGCTCAGGGTGCTCAGAGCTCCCAGCTGCACATCCGCAGCCACGTGTTTCCCAATCCCCATCTTTGCTCCTTCAAACCACCACTCCCCAGTTACATGGCTGGGCCACTCTTCACACCTGGCCAGAAAATAAAGAACATTTTGCTCCTGACTGAGCAGAGGCCATGCATACTTGTCAGAGGAACTTTTCACCCTCTGCAAATTGTTAGAAATTTAGAGCATTTCTGTTGCAAATTCAGTCCATGTTAAGTTAATGAAGTCAACCTGTTTACTGCTGCAGACTCCTACTTCTTGAGCAGAATGAGGCAAAAGGTGCTGTGACTGCTCTCCTGAGCTCCTCCCTGCTCCTTGAAGCTCTGTTACAGTCCTGCTATTACTGATGAGAAACTTTATCCCACACAAGTGGTCACTAAAATAGCTGCATATTTTTAAACCGCAATTCCTTTGAAGCACTGCCTATGAAAATACTTCAAGATGAATGTTTCTCAGTACTTTGGGGTTTCAGGTTGGGTCACTTTGTGGGACTGGAGCAGTTGACAAGGTCTCATGCGTGATTTGTAATTATTTATGAAAAGCTAAATTAGACAAGGATATAAATCTTGATAAGATAAGCATGGCAGCCATGCCATGATACAAAGAGGAGAAAACATATGTACTGCTTCTCAACATTTGGCTTGATTTAAAAATTGAGGGAGAAAACATCCTCTCATGAAAGGAAACCAGGCATTTAGCTGATACTCTAAAAAAAAAAATAATAACCTGCTGTGTTTGAGTATTCAAGAAATGCATCTAAGAATGTATCACAAATTATTAGTATATTTATCTCTTTTCGCTGCCCTTTTGTGGTTGTTTGGGTTTTTGTTTTGTTTTGGTTTTTTATAATGTAAACTAGCTTGATAGTTAGGAAAACAGAGGTGGCTCAGATTTGCCAGGACTAGTATAGCGCCAGCGGCTACTGGTTTGTGTTCCTCTGGCATCTCTAGTGTCATACAAACTGTCTGCAGGTACATGTATACACATAAATACAGGCAAAAATCACCTACATCTTTTCCAAATGTCACTGGATGAGGTCCTATAAAGACAAACAAATCAGAATGGGCATAGGAGAAAAAGAACCTATATGACCTTTTATTTGCCCATATGCATACATATCTAACTCAAGTACTCTTCAACTTATCACTTACTCTGTGGCCATTTTCTCAAGGATTCATACGGAGAATACGCCTAAAAGCAAGATATGAAGCAGAAGAGGACATTGACTTCACATCTGAGATGGCAGAAAGCATTCTTTTCATGAGTCAAGGAGCAGAAAAACAGGCAGTGAGAGATTAAGACATGCACTTGCCAAGCTGAGGAAACAGCACAGTGAAAAGACTTGTAGCTACCAAGTAATTTCATCCAGGCACACAGTAACTACTACATGTGTGGTAGCTCTTTTTCTCAACTGAAAAGCAAAGGCATCAAATGGCCTGGTTCAATCCAGCCTGTGTCCTTTATCGAGGCCAGCCACTAGAGGGTGACCCTGTCCCAAATCTTACCTTACCCTGACGAGAGGGCAGCGGTACAGACCCAGGTCAGCACCACCAATCCCAGCTGCTTGCTCAACTGCACCATGAGAACCAGATGCTTTCACACAAGTGGGCTGGTTGTCATCCATAAACAGCGTTTTAAATGGAGGCACACCCTTCAGAGACCAGGATTGGCTCCAAACCCTTTTCCCTTGTGACCAATTACCATGAACGGCTCAGGAGGCTAACAACTGCTACACTTCTCATTATTGTTTCAAGGATTTATTTTATTGGTGTGCAATATGAGTATTTTTAAGTGAGAGCTTTGGCTGAGATGCATGCTCACTGCATTTAAGTGAGTGAAGGATGTGGAGGACTCATGTTGTTTACTAATGGTGACACATGGGACAAGTTATTCTCCCAGGCCATTCTCTGACATCCAAATAGTGGCTAAATAAAATATATAGGGAGCAGCAACATGACCGGGAGGCTGAAGAAAAGCTCCTTCTGTCCTGAGGCCACTGACTACACCAACACTTAAAAACGCTGCTTTAACACCAGACACATGACATGCCAAGGAGGATGGCTGCCATTTTATTCATCCAAAGGCTCTACAAGGTTCACTTCCAAGAGCAATTTACTGAGACCTTTTTACCAGCTTTCCTAGCAGCTCTCTCATTTGATCAGTCTCACAAGAACTCCTTTCTATGCTGGAGGGCTCACATAACACAGAGCTAAGGCAGATAGTATGTTTTAGACTCTTGAGTATACCTAGCACACTACTGACATATTAGTGGCATTTATAGGGGTATCCCCTAACATGGTCAATGCAGGATGCTTTTACACACAGATTTTCCAGTGCTGGTGCTGATGGTGCTGCTAAGATGGAATTGCTGTCTCCCTTGCTCACTCTCTCCCACAAGATGCATTCCTTCTCCCACTCCCATGGCTGATCTGTTAGCAATTACTACCAACACTCTTGGCTGCCCTAAAACCAGAGGACCATAACTAAAGGTAGGTTGCGTCCTTTGAACTGGAAGTATAACCCAACTATATGCAGCCTCTTGGGAGGCTCTGTTAAATTGCCTGGCAGCTGCAGGCTTCTATAATAAGCAGGTTGCTGGTGCCTGCTTTAGTAGGGGGAAGAGATAGCAGCCCTGCACCCATTCCTCCACTTCCACAACAAAGCAGAATGAAGAGGAAAATAGTGATTACAGCAGGGGATTTGTGAAGAAGGGAGAAAACCAGAAGCCTCCAGTCTGTTTGATGCCCATGACCAAAACAGAATTATTTTACAAATCAGAGTGTTGAATTTGAAGGCTTCTTGCAAAGCACAAGAAGGCTGAAAAAATGACACAGAGGAGCTTTCTTTTGCCTCATTCCATCATGACCTTCAGCCAAAGCAAGCAAAGCAAACCCCTTTTGCTTTGTCTTGGAAGAAGTCAAATCCAGCTGTGCTGGTACACAGCATCACCAAAAAACTTCATTCAGGAAGCAAAAAAAAAAAAGGTAGTGAAGCAATAGGCTCACTGCTGGTTTGCCTTCCTTTCATACCATGACCAACAAACTAGTTCCCATTACCAGCAGTCCAAATCTTGACTTCTTGTCCTTTCAATGTGCTCTCAGGAACACTAACTGAGAAAGAGCACCTTCTCAACACCATTCACCTCTGCCAGTCAGCTGTCCTGTAAATATCACGTTGTAAAGGACTTGTGTTTATGTCAGCAAGTGTGTTGGTAACTAACAATAAAAGTCTAAATAAAAACAGGAAAGCAAGTCACAGATAACTTTCCTTCCCATGTTCTAACCAGAATTATGACATTTACTTTTGGCCTTTGTTTTACAGATCCAGAAAACTTTCCCTATGTGTGGCATTGCAAGTCTGTTTGAAGGCCACCCAAAAAAAAAGTGGAAGGCAATTAAATGGATCTGCCCAGGCCCAAGCTCTGTATAAAACAACTGATCACAATTGCACTTGCTACATATTAACCACATTTCCCATCCCTGCAGATTTCCTTGCCACTGAGAGTCTATTTGCACAACATGCTGTGCTGCTTGATTTCCAACACTGCAAAATAAGGAGTGATAGAACTTTTTCATACAAGACTTTGATTGTGTCAGAACTTCCATCACCTCAAAAATCATAAACTGCTCTAGAAGGCCTTTACTTGGGGGAACGTTAATCCTCCCAACAAGACCATAAATTAAAAAAACAAAGTCGCATAAAACAATAAGCAGAACTTGGTTAGTGCTTAGCATTTCATGTGTAGCTTTTTAACTGGACACAACCTTTCTATGGCAGCAGTACCAAGCATTTTTTCCCTTCCTATATGGTGCATCTCATCCTGTGGAAGTCCAAGCACCCTTTGCAATACATTAGAATCAGAGAGAAACAAGAGATCTCATCTAGATAAAAACGTGCAAATTCTCTCCTGGACATTTCTTGCAGGTTCCTGTATGCAACTTGGTTGAAGACTCTTCAATTGCCCAGCACTGCCCCTGCATTTAACTCCTGATGTTAACTCCCTTGCTTCCCCATCATACACACTGTTGGAAAGATAGAGGGAAGAATGGGTGGAGGAGGAAGAATGGATGGATCTAAAATGCATTTATATCCATTTAGAAGATCCAAGTAGAATCTCTAAAATCCATATGTAGATATTAGAACATGTAAAAACTGGCTTCAGAAAATACATCATGAAAAATACAGAGAAGCTAAAGGAATAAAAGTAGGAAAAAAACCCACTGTATGTTGTTACCAGCTACCACACCTACTAAACTCAGTGAAGCCAGGTAGACATAAGAGATTAGCTAGATCAGGCACAGAGCTGAGTTACTGGAGTTAAATGTATTGCTAGGTTAGTCTCACAGCTTGAATCAACAAAACATTCTAGGTTTGCTATAGATCTAAGTGGAGAAACTGCAGACTACATAATGAGCATGCCTACAGCATTGAGAACCCTCTAGTAAAATAAAAAGAGAAACCAATGTCATTCCTGCCAGCTAGACATTTCTCTGTCTCCCTTTTGGCAGGCTTTTTTTTTCTAACTTTCCACCTATGTTTTTTAACTAGTTGCTGAAAGCTGAATTCAGGCTAAATGCAAAAGGCAGTAGGCAAGAATCGGAGTAAAGGAAGGAAAAATGATACAAGTGGAGGGAGGGGAAGGGAGTGCCTCATGTACAGAGCACACCAGAGGCATCTCGCATCTCTCTCCAAGGAGTGTTTTCAGCAGAGTGCATTTTTCCTCATTCTGTGTCTCTGACAACTGCCAAAGGCAGAAATGCTTTCAGCCAAGGTTAGCAGTGTTGGAAAGATGGTTGTCAAAACCAACATACAAAAGTGCTTCCAAAGCCAGCTTACAACAGTGGATAAAAATAACAAGCATATGACTCAAAGCAGTACTCAGTTCAAAACACCTTTTCCAGTTCCTTTTGTCTACATAAGATTGGTGCAATAGAGTAAGATTGAGTTCAGCCCTCTCTTCCAGATCAAGTACTTTCTGACACAGTACTTAGAGGACCAGGGGAAGCCAGGCTGAGACAAGGTTCTGGTTTTCCACAGTTCTTTGGAATTGTTCAAAGGAGCCACAGGTCTAAGCTTTCCACTCAGAGAATATGGCAGAGCTGATGTGAGACCAATTAGGGGCAAATGGAAACCATATGCGATTTTAATGAAACAAGAAGCTGGTGCACATAACTTACTGCTCCAGGAGCATTTACTGCCTGAAAGGAATGTGCATCTGGCATTGATCGTTTCCCAACCCATCAAGTGAGCAGTAACATGGAAAGCAAATTTGAGCATATGATGAGAGATGAATTGCCTAAAGAATACAGTTAGGGGAGCAGCCTCTGCAAGGAGAAAACATGTCCTTTGCCTGTGATTTAGCGATGCAGTTGGAAGTGAGGCTGATCTTCCATTTCCACAGATCATGATGATAAACTGCAAGAACAAGTGCTAAAGTGATTAAAATGTCTCGTGTGATATTTTAGAGAATCTACTACAATCACAGAAATCCCATTCTGATTCACATGGGGCAGACTTTTCTCTGTTGAGGTCATGGGCACTCCTTAAAGAACAAAGTACTGTTGAAACTAAACAAGGGTAATATACAGTCCTCAAATGACACTGCTTTCTGGTGTATATCAAAATGGGTACACAATGAGATTTAAGGTTGAAGAGGCAGTGTAGACACACCCTTTTGAATTTTTGATATTTTTTTTTTTTACTATAAATTACCCAGGAAGTTTCAGTTCTGCTGAGAGAGGGAAGTTCCTGGCCTGCAGAATTGTAGATAAGTTGCTTTACTGGGCTATGGTCATTTCTTCTGTAGGCTGTTGTGTTGCAAGTTGATATCCAGTTTCAGAACAAACCCACTGTCTAAGCAGCCAAGAGATGGCTCACATACATCAAAAGAAGAGGTGAGGGAAGATGCTCTGATCCAGCACTTGACCAGTGAATGCCCACGGCTTGAACCTGGTAGATGTTACTTTGCATTTCAAGTAATAGTGAGACTTCTGCAAAACCAGACACATAGAACTGGCATGTCTTTGCTCCTTAGTGATAGATTTCTCCTGGGGTATACCCAGAGTTAACAAGTATCATAAATTCATCGCTGTATTTTTTAAGGATGCAATAGAAAAATTTTTGAGCCAAATCTGTGTATTTATTTATCTTAACCCATTGTGCAATCCACTGGGCACCAGATCCAAACAGTACAACAGGAGAAAGAGGAGGAAGGAAGACAGTCCTGCTAAAGAGAACATCTGAAGGCAGTTTTCATCTATGCATTAGAAATAGGGCATCTCCGACAGCCCATGTAAACCTTTTGAAAGAGGGATTATCAAAAGCCACAGGCCTGGACACTCCCTGCTTCATCAGCTTACTTCAGAGGACTCTCCTTGCTTCAGCACCTTGCCCATCTGGGATGAGTGCCAGTGTTCTGCGAGGAGGCTGCACTCCACTGATCACATGGTTTATGCTCAAATTTGCACGTAGGAGCTAGAGAGGAAGAACTGTTTGGGAACATGTATAGATTTCAAGGGTACTGGGTGGGCCTGCAAATTCCTTCCTGCATTACAAAACTTGCACTAAACTGACAGGCTAAGCAGCTGTCCACACCAGAGAGGTATACACATTTAACCAGGTCAGGCCTACATGTGCTGCTCTGCTGCTCCTTGTTTGCACTGGGCCTTACAGGACCTAGCATTTGGTCTGCCAGACCCTGGCATTAAACCTGCATTCAAACTTCCCCAGTGAAAAGAGTATCTTTGCCCACCATTCGCGAGAAATCATCTGTTCTGAAGCTGCCAGCATCTGCAGACTGTTCACATACACTGGACATGTCCATGACACAGTTCTGGTTACATCATAATGCTTAAGGAATTTATTAATTGCCCATTTTATTAATGTCTGTTATGTAACCACAGTAATTACTATTATGTGGCTGACCTTAGGCACATGAAGAATTTTACCCTGGAGTCTGAGCACCATGTAAAGCCTTGGGTGTAGCACTCGGATTCTGATTCACTGCTCATTAAAGCAAGTAGAAAACCTCCCTGAGTCCTGAACGAGCCTCACGTACCACAGTTCCCAGCAGCCTCCAGGTCAAGGCCAGGACAATACCAGGGCAATTTGACCAATTTTCCCACCTATCCAGAACTTTCCAGATGTCCATGTAGTGCCCTGTCATAACTGCATTCTAAAGCATCATCCTTCATTTTCAACCTTAGAAAGCCTGAAGAACTCAGCGTTGACTTGTTGTGGAAATCACATTTAAAAAAAAAAAAAAGAGAGAGCGATATGAAACATCTCATGAAAGAGGTAATGAGAAGGTGTGGAATTTTAAAGACATCTACAAGCAACAACTCTTTACATGAGTAACACAAATTCTGCACACTGTACGTCCTCTGGCTCTGAAGACAGGATTTTCCCTGTGCAATGATACAGAGCACTGACAGCAGAAAAGGTAGATAGGTAGCTGGCCATCAGCTTTCTCCTCCAAAGAGTTTGCTCAAACTCCTTGACTGTCCAACTGATAGACTAGCCTAAGTTGTTCCATGGAAACCACAGTAGAGAGAGAAACAGTACAACCATCTCATTCTTCTACTACCCACACTTCCTTCATACATACTTTTCATCAAACAACCTAGTACACCATAATCAAAATGGATTTCCAGAAGTAGTTTATCATTACTTGGGTGCTCATATGCATCCTTGGTGCCACCAATGACATATTAATGAGCTATGACTCTTAGCCAGACTTCTCTAAGCACAGAGAACACACTGAATGGTTAAGAGCACTTATCTACCACCAACTGTTGACTTCTTTTTTGCACAACAAATATTTATACAAATTAAAGACTAAGCCATGTTGTTTTATGCTTAGACAGCATTGATAATAAGTGGGGTTTTAAAAGGAAATGCTCAAGTCTGACCATACAAATCTGATGGAGATTCACTTAAAGTGAACATACCAGTCACTTAGCTCATCTGTGCTACTGAAGTCTGAGAGCTTCTGAAAGAATTCTTCCTGAAAACTTCCATAAATTTCCAATTTGAGGGAGGCAAGCTTGCATTCCCATATCACTTCTTAGGTGTCCTTGTAACTTTTTAGAAAAAAACCCTAAAGGTCACAAGATATGGTTGGATAATCGTTTCACAGCTGCCCTGGCAGAGTGATGGCTATTTTTGAATGCTCTAAGGCCCATTAACTGTTTGGGAGGCAGAAGTTCCCCAGATACTGCAGTGCTGGACGGGTAATCATTTCCAGGGTATCCACCGAGCCTGACTGCTTCCTGCCTGTCTAGGTCTCCTCAGACACTGCTGTAACAGGACTATTTTGGCAAAGAAATGAACCACCCTCCCAAGAGCCTGCTTTTCAGGGCTGGAGTTAAACTTGCACCTGGAACACAGGTGTAAGCTTGTTTAAACATTGACAGGGAGGGAACTAACAGAAACACAAGGGGAAATACCTCGTCTCAGTCCACTGGCAGCAACACAATCACAAAGCAAACGTGTTCATTAATGCAGCAAACCCAAGGAGAACAGCCCATTGACAAGGACTGGAGCAAGCTAAGGGAATCTAAATTTGTCTTGTAAAGAGAATTCTCAGTGTTCAGGAAAAGCTAGATTCGTGTTTTAAAGAGAATTCTCAGTATTCAGAAAAAGCTAACTATAAGCCTAGAAGGACTAATGAACTGGAATCTCTCCCATCTTGAGAGGTAGCACATAACCTGATCAAAATCAGCACTTCCAGAAGGGGAGGCTGTTACTGTTAAGCCATTAGGGACGTTTTTGGAAAGGCTTTTTCCTGACAGGGATCATGGCTTTACTTAAATCACAAATTTCTAAGAAAAGTATCAACTTAAACAAAATTGTTTTTTTCATTATTTTTCCTCAGAAAAAAATTTGACTGTTTTGGTCCTGCATCAGCAATTCTCTTCAACTACACTTGAAGTCTTAATGTTGACATGAAATGACACCTTCATTCAAATAGGACATTTTGAGTTAACCTTTCAAAACATTAGATTCAGATGCATCTGAATAACTTTTCCCAGAAAATGCCATGCTGAAAACTCCAATATTATCATTATCATTTTCCCTCACATTTTAGATGGAATTAATTTCCATCATTTCAAAATTCTCTATGAAACAGAAATTCTGACCCTCCTCAGCAAGTTTCTAGCATTGTCTTTCACTGTGACAACAATCTCTAATAACAGAAGCAAAATTAAGTTCTCTTTTTCTCCTCATTTTTCAGTCACGGCAAGTAAATTCATACCAATGAGAGCTGCAGGTTCTGAGAGCTTGCATAATTTCAAAACGTAAGCCATTATCCCCTATGATCTCAGAGTATCCGAACTAAAATCAGCATTCAACATCAAAGATCAGTCCTTTAATTCACTGTGCCAATAAAAGTCTGTCAATACTGCAGACTGTAAATGAACGTGGACCTACAAGAGCTATTTTGGATACTACAAGCACTAATTTAACCTGTTCCTCAAGTAAAACATTGGCCTGCTGAGTGCTTGTACTTTGAGACTGCAGGCAAGTCAGAAAGTCTGTGACAAATGCCTTCCTACTCCCTTTTTCCTTTCTGGCCGTTTCCAACATTTTGAAGCGGTATTGTTTGATTGCAGGCTGCTTCCTGAAGCTGTTTCCTTCAACTGCCTGCCGAACCCAGTCGGAATCTTTCTACTGATTTTCACTGGAGTGGGATCAGGCCCTAAATAAGTAGTGGAGAAATCCCTAGACTTACAAACTGAACAGCTGTCTCTGGCTATCCAAAAGAAAAGTTATTCCTGCAGCTGTTTTCCCCTAAGTGCCGTATCGCCCCAAACTGTTACAGGATGGGAGGGAGGGGGAGAAGGTGGAATCTTAACAACCCATTAAAAAGGAGTATGGGCCATTGCGCAGCAGCTCTTTCAGTTCAACTCGGGCAGGGTCACGGCTGCCAGGCTCAGGCAGCCCGGAGAGCACGGGAAAAGTCGTCTTCTTGTTTTCACATCTCATTCATGGAGTGGATAACGAGGGGGAGGGGGGAATCAGATTTTGGGTTAATTAGCACCATGAACAGGCAGCTGCATTGTCATTAAAAGTTCAAGAAGCCACCGGGGTCATCACCGAACTGCAAGATGTACATACACACACACGAGGCACACGTCTAAGCCTGGGATTGGCAGCCTTGCTCGGGCTCTGATTTTTCCCCTACCCCAAGGATACCCTTTGAGTCAAGAACACTGAACTGTTGTAGCTCTGAGGAGAAGACAGAAGCATAAAGGCACTCCCCCTGAATAGCAGTTGTTCATCCCCTTGGAACTGCTTAATTTCACACTTAATACACCTGCTAAGAATTGTTACACAGCTTTTTTTCCCCTGAGAAAAATCAGAGGTGTGGCTTACCAATGTATAGTTTCATGCTCACTTCTAATACTCTGTGGGATAAGCAAAAACCCTAGTTAACAAAACGACGTTGTTGGTGCACAGTTTCCTTCCACAAGCAAGGAAGCTGAAGAAGTGCAAGTGGACATCAGCAAATTCAGAAATGAGCATGTATGAATAATAATGAAAAGATAAAACCTCTAAAATGTTAAGGACTGCTATTAATAAGATTTGGAACAGTGTTAGCCTCAGAGTCACAAGTTGGCTTAAAAACAAAAACAACAAATTATCCAACTATGCAAAACAGCCACAGATTACATTCTCATTGCCTGAGATTGCAGTAACATTTTCTGGTAAGGGATTTTAAGGAAAACACAAGGCAATTAAGGATTCCCCTCCCACCTTCCAAACAGGGCAGAGAAGAAGCATAATCTTGAATAGCAGAAACATTACTGCTTCTGCAGAAAGCAGACTGGCATTGACTGGTACTGTCAGCTTCAGCTTTGCTGCCTATATATTGCAAAACCAAAATGGATCTAAAACCACCATCATTACAGTGAAATCTCACCAAAACATAGTTTTGCTTTTCTGGGTAAAAGGATTACAGATCCTGCTTGCTCTTGCTATTACATTGGCAGGCAAACATGTAGCTCATGAGGGTATAGTTCCATTCAGTGCCTGGTCTTTGGCAAGGGAAATTACCCTGGGAACACAGAAACAAGACTTACTTTATTTTATTATTTTATTTAAAACCTGTTGATCCCAGTGTACCATGATTGTCCTCATTACTGAATTTCAGTATGTTTATGACAATATAGCATGTTGCAGCAACTCTAGCAGAGATGTTCACATGAGGAAAAAAAGTAAAATAAAGAGATATGGTCCAAAATTCTGTGGGGAAATTACATACATCAGCATTTTGGTTCTAATTGCCCAAGTTAAGATGGGTACTGCAAACTCTGGTGGATTTCATCAGAGAAGAGAACCAAGTGGGCTAAGCAACTCCTCTTAGAAAACTCCTCTGAATTCTCTCCCTCCCAATCAGGGCCCTGATATGTTTTTGAACCAAAACTGCATTTCCCATGTTTTTCAATAATGCAACCTAGTGATGCTTCCTCAAAGCACTACCACAATATTTCAGTAACAACTTTGGTCGACCTTTCCTTGTTGGTCCACATATGTACAGAGGAGTATGTGCTGGAAGGAACCCTGCCTTATGCTGACCTCATGATAGTTTGATGAACATAGAACCCCTGGGTGTGCCAAGACAACTACCACCCTAGAGTCCTGTTCTGTCCTCTCTCCTTCTTTCTGTCAAAACAGCAGCCAGAATGTGAGTAGGCAATGTCAGATTCAGAAGAGGAGAGCTTTGAACAGCACAAAGGACAAAGTTTACGTCAATAGCCCAAGCTGCCATAGTGCATAAAGGACAAACAGGAAAGCAGTTTCTGGGACAGGAGGGAAAGAAAGACCCAGTGCTTTCCTTTACCCAGCTCTTCCAAGAGCCATTAGTACCAGAGGAAATCGGTGTGAGAGAAGGGCATGCAGCAACAAACATGAGATGTTGCACTGACAGGAAGGAACCTATTGGCTTGAAAATTTTCCGGTACTAGTGAAAGCTTTGTTTCTCATACAGCCAAATATGCCAGACAAGTGCAGTCTGGTTCTCTCAATCTACACCATTTCTTCAATCAATTTAAACATGCCATTGGAATAAGGGCTGGCAAGGACCTGCTTCCCACCCTGTTGGCCTCCCAGTCAAAGAGAAAAAGAGGAAGCCAGAATACACTGGTAAACTCAAGAGACAGCTATAATTTAGAATGCATGTGGCAGGTAGATTAAACACTTATCCTGATAAAGAAAAATAGACTCCAAAGTTGAAGTAACAAATGTCTCTAAAGAGTTTTGGAAAGAACTTAAAACTCCATGGATTGAATCAATCTCTAATAACAAGGAATTAAGATGACAGTCTCAGAAGGGAGGTTTCGGAAAGTCAGATTATCCCACATCAGGCTTCTGGAAGGTATATTTTATCAGTATCAGAACTCCAGCCTTGCTGGATGATGCAAATGACTCACTAACATAGGTTCTGCTGCAGCATGGTTGTTCCAAAGGAAAGGTGCTAAAAGCAAAATACTGATAAGGGTCACTGGCTATTTGCCACCTGACCTAGTTGAGCTTCTCTCTGAATGGATAACATTTCATTAAAACCCTTCTGTGATAATTTGGAGTCTCTTAAAGTGCCACCTAGAAGTTTTACCTGGTATTATAAAATCTTCCATTTCTATGCTTCGCTGTAAAGCTGCAAACTGTTACACAGTTGGGGAAAGCAGGACAGCTGCTTAATTCTATTGAAAATATACTGTCTGTAGAGAAGATGGAAAGAGACTTATTGAAGTCTCTTTTTTTATCTTGATCCTCTAAGGAAATAACCAACTAAATCCTTAATCCCCAACCCCTTGGGGAACAAAAAAAAACAGGAAAAAATAAAAAAGGGACAGGTGCTGCTCTTCATATTTAAAAAAGTAAAACAAAGGGCTTAAGAACTCATCCTGCTGTCACCCCAGCACAATCCTTTGCAATACTGAAGTTCTTGCACAGGAGCTACAGCTCTTGTCTTCCCATGCTTCTCTGGGTTTGTGACTTTTGCCCTGCAGGATGCTAAGGGAGGGCTGGGTATTTTGTGGCTATTGAAGTACTGTACATGATGGCTATTTAAGTGCCCCAGGGAGCACTTTGCTCTTTTATTTCCTCTTGGACTGATCCACCTCACCAAAGCATTTAAGATATTCAGTATTGCAAGTGTTATACTTTTGCATGCAGTGTGGTCTCTCAACTAGTTCCATCTTTTCCCCACCCTACATTCTCTCAAATACCAGAATTATTTCAGCTTCCAGCTCTGCACCATATGTAGCACATTATTTATTGGGAGAAATAATTTCCTTAGAAACAGATCCATGTATCCTAATCCAGAGGTGAGCATGATAAACAAGGAGGACATTTCAAAGAAATTTAAAGCAGGGGGCCCAGCAACCTCACATTTGACAAGATAAAGCAGATGACCCAGCAGTTACTCACTGCACAAGAGCTGGTCTGAAAGCTCTTTCACACTGTCACCTCAGATCCCTTTTATCTGCAATGTGCATTTCTCCGGACCTATGAAAGGCAGGCAGGATATTTATAGCAGTGTCAGAGGAGGCAGGAAGTAGAGAACTGGGGTGGGTGCTTGGAAAGTGTATAAAGGGCTTGGAAGGTCAGCCTGGCACTCCATCACCCAGAAGAACACAGAGCTGAAGGAGAAGTGTCTGGGGAATAGCTGGTTTTCCACAGATGTCCTCTGGCTCACTCCTCCTCTACCTGTTCCCTTTCCAACACCAACCATTTCCTGTCTTTCAAAGTTAGGGGGAAGTTTTCCATTCTGTGGTTTTCCTGTCTTGGTACAAGCAAGAACATTTTTTCCTGTATATTTTAACTGTTTGGAGACCAACAATAAAACCTGCTCAGTGGAGGGAGAGCTTCCTATTTACAGCTGATCCATGAAATTTGAGAGGGCTGATTAAACATCCGAGGAGCAAGATCTTTGCTTGTTCATGTATTCACTGAGCATGAGAGATTGAACTTGCACTGAACAAATGCTCCAGTGCTCCTCTATAGAAAATTAACAGACTAACATAATGCCAGCAGGCCTCCCTGCTGACTTCACTGCAGTAACACCCAAGACTGAGGGAAACATGGAGAAAAGGAAACAGATGTTGAAGTCTCCGTACTGTAATTACAATGCAGCATGAGGGAGTTAAAATTCAAGTCCTTCATTCTAGGCCAGCAGGAGTTTAGGTCATTTTGAACATAGCCCTGTGAAATAAAGTACTCCTGTTTCCTATGTGCTGTTGTGTGACTTTTCTTTTTTAATGAATCAATAGGGAGCAAGAAATAATGTGTTACCTTCATGCTGTTGCACCTTGTGTAGCCATTGCTACCTGCTCAAGCTTTGTGCAAATTTGGTGCAATTTATAGCTGCTTTGCTAAAGTACCAGTGATCATGCAGGCCAGCAGAAAGCTGGGCCTTTTCATGTCAAAATCGAGGAATTAAGAAGAGAAAAATCTCTGAGGTCTCTTTTTCCTCCTTGGGCCCTTTAACCTACCTTTTTTTACCTCCCCAGTAAATTGGTTCTAAACTCTTACAAAGCAGCAGGATTACAGTGCTCTGACACTTTAGAAACAGACAAGTAGCTAAAGAAGGTTGTAGATACTTTTATGGTGTGTATTTTTGCCCAGGCTCAATAACAATGTGTTGAACAATGATTGCTCTACCATTTGCACACTCTCCTTTGATCCCTGGCTGCAGTGGGGCAGCTTACAGCATCATGTAGCACAAAAATGTCTTTAGACAACCTGTTAGATATGGCTTCATTTCATTTGCTTCCCCTGATGCTCAATGTGAATCATTTTCTAGCTAAGCAGTATTTTCCTTATAACTAATCTGGCAAAAGTCCAAGCCCTGTACATACACCCATACAACCTGCATTTCGTGAAGGGCTATTTGAGGGAAATTTGCATTCATCTGAATGGAGGAAGGCAACAGCTTGGCTGGAGTCCAGATAGGGTAAAGGGCATGTGTTCTGTCCATGACCAGTCCACACAGCCAGGCTTTTACAAAACCTAAGCCTTGATTGCCAGAAAGAAATAAACATGCTACTGGCTGTTAGAGATCAATCAGCAGAACATCAGATTGTTTTATGGGGGTCTCCTACTTAAGTGTTCCCTGAAGCCCAAGTACACACTCACTCTCCTGGATGGGTAAGATCCACCTTAGGCATGTCCCACATGGTTCCCATAGCTCCAGATGGGGTGGCCTGCCTTGTGTCACAGCTAGTGACTCCTCCTAGCTTGATCAGCCTGTTCTAGTTCATCAGGGCTTCCACACTGCATCTCTACCTTCTCCAGGAATCCTTCTCTCCTCCTTATACTCTGAGATAGTCTCTGGAGGGGTTTTGCCACTCCTGCAGCTCCTAAATACCTTTTCTTGTTACAGCTTTCCCATTGAGCCTATTGCTGTGGCCATTCTCTTCCCCAACCTGTATTAAAGACAGAAGCTGAGTCCACTGACACAGACCTCTAGATCCCCACTAGCACAGCCTAAGACCATATCCTAAGTTGACAATGGCCTCCCCATTCTCCAAGCACTGCTCTCTGCTGGTTTGTGGCACATTTCTGTCCCAGGAGGGACACCCCAAATCATCTCCCTTCTTCCTAAAGTAAAAATGAGACTCTACATCACAGGCAAACCATAGCTGATTTTTATGAGGTTTGATATAATTTTTTGTATATGCACCTCTCTGCTATTTAACTTGAGTTTTATTGTCTGTATACTGTTTCTAAGGGCTCGAGTTGCCCTTTAGAAAGGTCTTATATAAACACTAGCAGGAATTTGGACTATTCATAGTCAACATTCATTTTAGCACCACACAACTCAAGAGACTTCTGTCTTGTTTCCAGAAGACACCCACTATCTTTTCTAGCTGGCAAAAAATTTGAATAAATAAAGTAATCAGGGTTATGTGAAATTACTTGCATTTTTATGTTATTAGATACTGTCAGTTAATGCACTTTGTCTTCATGCTGATTGCCCAAGAGAACCACTTCACACTACAGCAGAATCTAACTTTGTTTTTGACAATAGCTTTTAAGCTCTCTAGTGTTTGTAACATTCCTCTTAGAAACCTGAAATGATCAAGTCAAATCCAACTCTGACACAAGGTGGTGAAATACTGGTGAGACAAGTGGCAGTGCACCTGCCTTACACAGAGCATGAGGCTTATGAGGCAAGTTCAGTATTTCCTCGCCATAATCATTATTAGGACAGATTTTAGATCTTGTATAAGAGGGTGTAAATCCATTTAGCCCACCTTGCTCTCATTTACCTCAAGTCCAGCACCAGCCTAATACTTTCAAATAGCAGAAATTTGAAATTCACACTGGTTAACATTCTTTTCTCAAGCTCTTCCAAAGCAGACCCAGTTTAGCCCTAGTGATAAAAAAAGGCCCTAGCCCACTATGGGCAAACAGCACAGGTAGTCATGTCACAGAGACAGACTGGGCAGAGAAGTGATAAAGTCCCAGCAGTGTGCTTCCCTCCCATAAGCCCTGAGTAGTTCTACACAGAGGGTTACCAAATAGGTTGACCCTCAGCTCAGCAATTTGCAAAGAGTGTTCAGTGCCACAAAGCTGTGGAAAAGTTGAAACAGTCTTGCAATAATTTCAAATGTAGGCAGCTGCTCAGATCAGCCTTGTCTTAGAGAAGTCTATGTAAGGACAGTTAGCTTAAAGATTAGTAAGTGTCCAATAAAGTTCTGCCACTAAAATTTCAAGTGTCACATGTGGACGTTCTTCAGAGGTTTAGATGAGCTACAGTAGGCCTTTAATGAACTCTGCATTTACTTAACTAATTGGTGCTTGAAGGCACAATTTTCCTCTCATCTTCTACACTACTATCATTTTACCAGTATAATTTGCTTCCAATTTATATTATCATGTGAAAGACAGACTCATACCCTGAAAGTCTAGAGCAATAAGCAGCACATTAGAGCAAAAGCCTCTTCATCTTGAAAAAGAAAATCATAATTATAGGGAAACTCAAACACAGGCACTGCTGACATTATTAGGGCTGAAAATCAGTTCCTTAGCTTAGTCTGGTTCAGAGCTGACAAATACAGCATGCCTGGTCTTGCCTGTTAACTCAAACCAAGCTGTCCCCTCAGGTTTACCAGCTCTCACAAATTCCCAGAGAGCATCTGGTAGAAGTTTCATTTAATGACAAGACCTCCTGCCCAGACCAAATGGGCTCCTTTCTTCAGTGATGCATGCTTGGATGGGCTACATAAGAGCACCACATGGTATTGGAGCTGTGAGGAAAAAGAAGCATGACCTTGGACAGCATTGTTGCATCATAAAACTAAGTTTCCATCTTAATAGTTTTAACATCCGTCTTAGAGCAAGGTGACTCAATGAGTGCTCCTACTAAAAATTCTTTGCCCTACCCGCCCTGGCTGGGGTTGCACTTGAATACAGAAATCCATTTCATCATATGCAACTCAGTTGCCATATGTAACAAACTGTGAAAGTGCAGGACTAACTGTATCAGTGTCGTGGAAAAAGTGAAGTCCAGTGATGAAGTTGAGAATGAATTTGTCACCTTGTGCCACTTCTCCTATGGTCAAACAATCAAACCTGCTCATCCTGAAAAACAGACATGAATAAGGCAGGTCCTACCCAAACCCAGATGAGAAAGACTAGTACTGCATATGGCTGTCCATATCTATGTTCTCACCTGCCCACTGCATCCAGAAACATCAGAGGAGCAATTGGCAGGTGGAGAGTTCTAAAGAACATGTGGGAAATCAGTGAAAATAAGAAGGGAAGAAATGTCTACATAAAGCACGAGCTCCAAGGCTTAAGGTTAGAACATCTGGCTCTCCGCTGGCCCAGAGGCCTTGCGGGAGATACTTCCTGCAGGAAATCTGGAATAAGGATATGCAATAATAAAATAGAACATTCTACACTACATCTTCCAAACAGTAATTCCCACTACTTTAATTTTTTTAACACATACATTTGGAGAAGTGGCTAACTCCAGATCCCACTACTCTTACAAGGACTAAAATTGCAAATAACCACACAAAAACAAACCAGCAGAGAATCAACTTCTACTTCTACTAAATAGGACAATTCAGCTGAGAGTGGCCATCTTTCTGTCAGGAGGCATGACTAGTCACAAGGAACACCCTTTTTCAACCTAATTCTTACCAAGGACATTGGTATTCCATAGAAGTTAAACACATCTCCTGCACTTCTTCCCACGTAAAATGAAATTTGCAGTACTTTTTTCTATTATTTTTTGAAGCTTACGGGATGCTGCTCAGATTTCCTGCTTCTGAAATGCCTCCAAGGGAAGTCTAGTCTAAAAATAAAATCACATCATTACTTCCTCAAAAAAGTCTGATTCCAAAGTGGATACACTTTTGCAACCATTACTGCAACATATAACAAAAAAAAAAACCTGTTTTAAATTCACCTCAGATCTAATGATTGGGATAATTAATTCGAGATGGTTTATTATAACTTTTAAATTAGCGTGGCAGACTTTAGCTGTCTGCCTTAAAGCCTAAGACAGCACATTTGATGTCACTACAACGAAGTAAAGAACACATGTTCAAAATCTCATGTATGATCAAGTGTTCTGCATATCTCTTTTTGCTTATTAGCAGGAAGGTGGAATGATCCACTCAAGAAAACCAGTGAAAGGGCAGGTTTTCAATCAGGTGCTTAGACTTCAGGCCAAACAAATTCACGAGCTTCCTCCTTCTCTGCTGCTTCATTCTTGCTCTTCTCTCACATTCTCAGTTCAAAGGATAAGGGGCCACTGCAGGTGTTGTGAGCTCAGTGCTATGGATATAGAAGGATGGAATAAAGAATGGCTTCTACAGCACCAAGGGACCCTTCACCTCCCCAAAGCTTGCCAACTCCATCTCACCAAAAGTGAGGTTATTTAGAACAGAGCAGAGCAATACCCACTGGCATCCTTGCTGATACAGGTATTTCTTCCCCCAACACAAACCATACAAAGGAATGTTATTTTGAGATCCTTTGAACTTAGGAAAGAGACATCTAATAGTGCCATAGCTCTTTTCTTAAGTAGATGTGCAAGACAGAAGTAAGACAGCTGTGGAGTGAACAAAGTACTTTATCGCTTGCAAACTGGTTTGTCAAAATGTAGTCTGCAATTTCACATAGTCTCTTCCTTTTTTTTTTTTTTTTTTTGTTTGAAAGGAGATGTGGGGCAGAGGGGGCCAAGCAGGAGGTGTTTTACAAACCTGTGAATTCAACGTTCAGCAGCCAAGCTCAAAAGTTCCTGCTGTTCATGCAAAAAAAAGGACAAACAAGTCCCTTTCATGTCAGCTATGTCCAGCTGGAAATGTCACAGCTTTGTCACACAAGAACAAAGCATGCCTGGTATCTGTTCTTTCAAAAGGTCTCTTAATTCAAACAAAAGAAAAATATTCACATCTGGAAGGGGTCATAGGCAGAGGGCGGGAGTGGAGGAAGCAAAGTTCAGATGGCAAATCATAGCAGTTGCTGTTTGACCAATTATGGTACTGCCTCTTCTGGCACTTACTGATCCCATTAAAGAAAGAAAGCCAAGAGTTAAACCAGCAATTTTATTATTGATTGACCTGACAGGGCCAGATAAGACACACCTCTTCACTTTTGCTCCGTTCAACATGCTGGAACACTCAGGCTGAGTGAAAAGACCCCCTGCGACCACTCTAGCAATAGTACCTCTTTTTTATTCCCCCCCCCTCCTTTTTTTAAATGAAATATATATATCTATATATTGTTGTTTATGTTGTTCAAGTTTCCTTCAAAGATCACAACCTTTACTTTCAAAGGATGTACATATTTAAATCCTGCCCTTTCCAATGGGTTTATTTGACCATCTGTTTCTGTAAAGATTAAAACTTCTAATGACTGCAGGGTTGGGAGGCTGTATCAGAACTGAGCCACTGGAAAATGAAAAATAAAACATCCAGTGAGATCAGATTAAAGGAGAAGAGAATAAACTTGAGAGTAAGACTTTACTGGTTAAGCATGAAACACCAACAGTAGAAGTTTGCATTACAGTCCTCAACTAAAAGAAGTTTTTTCCTTCAAAATCCCATGCTTCTGAAGACGAAAAGCCTCTCCTAGGCTGCCACCTAGCTAGTTAATTTCTTATATTGTTTTAGGAGCTATTTTAAAAGCCTCTTTTGCTCCAGCCCTTACTGCACTGACTACTCCCTTTAGAGCTGGTATTTTGTCAGAAGTTTCAAGAGCAATAAAAACTTGCTGCCAAGTCCCTTTCATCCCCACAATGTGTTTTATAACCCAGTGTGTAGTTTAGTCTGTCTAAACACTGCACTAGTACACTGCCATCAGTTTCCATGGAGATGATTAACTCCTCCAAAGCCAGAAAGCTTTAGTGTGCTTTTTGTCCTTTCCGTATATGAAGAACATGACAGCAATTACTAAAATCAGCCTGCAGAAATCGCATATTTTCCAGACAGTTCAAGCAAATGTAAGAATTTACTTTTGCTTCAACCCATCAGAGACCTGCAGTCTTAACCAAACTTGCATTCAAGTTATTTACTGGCATGAGTTGCTCTTTCCCCTCAAGCTGCTCCTCCTTTGCATTGCTGTGATGTCTGAAGGCATGACAGCCCCAGAGACATCAACTTTTTGAACTACTGTGTCTCAGAGCAAAGCCAAGGCTTGAGATACAACAAAGAGCCCAGAAGAGAGAAAGATGAAGGAGAAGACTTTGAACTCAACCAGAAATCAGAGCAGAAAACAGAAAAACTTTGTGCCCTAAAATTTAGGAGCAGTGTTACATGAAACTTCATAGTTTACTCCTAGTCACTTATGCGTCTAGTAAAAATATACTGTGAGTGTGTATTCATTACGAAAATGTATTTAATACCATTTTTTAAAGTTGAATTGAACTGAAACTACCCCTAATCTATTATAGCATGACCTAACCAGAGCAAGAAAGCAGTCCTTCTCTCAAAATGCAGCTAATGAAGGCCACATGCTGCCATCAGCTTTTGCTGTGGAAAAACGGTTTCCCAGTCTCACTTTCACAGAAAGGACAATCTCCCTAGCAGTTCCCACTTAGGTGGCACAGTTGTTGATCCAAACTATGAAAATGGCAACAGAGGTTTGAATACTTTAGTTCCGTGGAAGAATTCCCCAGTATAAAACTATTATAAATAGTATAAATAAACTATTTTATAAACATTTTCCAGGATATCATCGCTGAAGAAAACTGTAACCTTCCCAGCACTTTGAACATGTAATGGGTTTTTTGGTATTCAGGAGCAGATACACAATATAGACTAGACATGAATAACCAGACACAAATGCAGTTTCTAAGAAGAACTTTTGGCACTAACCTTGGCTAACTTGAAAGGGCTAGTGGCAGTGTTCATAGCACTGGGTGCTCTGCTGCAGTGAGATTTTCTATTTGACTTCCAAAGCAGTTTCCAGGAGAATTTCTTTGCAGACTCTGCTCAGAGTCAGTACCATGTGGGTACCAGCAGTGCAAAGTCCCGAGCCCCCTTTATGCCGTGCTACTACAACAACCTGCAGAGAAGGCAGGAGACTTTGCTTGTGCCAACCCCTCGTCACTGCTGCAGTGACAGCCTGCACGCATGTGTCCAGTAGTATCTCAAAGGACTCTACCAATTGATTTAATATCCTTTGCCGTGAAAGAGTTACAAAGTAGCAACAGTATTTTGTTACCCACCATTGGCTACAAGCAAGCCAACAAACTTGTGAATAGAGCCTCTATTACCTCCTCCTCAGAGATTTCTGGTGCTGTCGTTGTCCCCTACCTAAAAAGTTAGTGTAACGAAGAACCCTAGCGATGCTGAAACCCATAGTGGAAAACTTCAGTCAGGATCCAGTGAAAGTGTTTCAACTTTCCCAAAAGCACGCAGGTTTACATACCTCCCTCCTACAGCTGCAAAGATCACAGCGCAGCGTGCAGAAAGCCCACAGACGCTTGGTACCTGCCTCTCCAGCCCTTCCCACCGTTACAGGCACAGCACCACAAGCCTGTGTGAGCCGCACCTCCAACACCAGCAACGGGCGGTTGCCTGGCTTGAGAGAACCCATCCTAATCCTGCCTCCTACTCCTTGTCACCAAGTTGTAGAGGAAATCTTGGCAGCCTACATCTGCAGTTGTGTTCCGGCCCGCTGTAGGAAACATGCCACTCTAACAATTACTGATTTCTTTAAGGTACTTGTGGGAGAGGCTGCTGCAGCGGGACAGGGCTGGGAGGGGGTCCGCCACCACGTCTGCGGCAGCGACGGAGCCAAACCCGCTCTGGGGAAGCCAGGTCACTCCTCTACGGTGCGACCCGCTCCTCTGCTCCCGCTGCGGGACTCGAGGGACGGCGGCTGCCTTGCGGTGACAGCCCGGCTGCTGCCCGCACCCCTCGGGGTCCCGGGAGCTTTCTGGTTCCCCCGAGCCCTCCCAGTCCGGGCGGCTGCGGAGCGGCGGCACTTACCGATGTCGGAGTTGCAGAAAGCGTCCTGCGGATGGATGGGGACGCAAGTGCAAGCCTCCACCACCAAGTCCCGCAGGCTCCAGCCGCACAGGAGCACGACGAGGAAGCTCAGCCACGCCGTCATGTTGCCTCCGAGGTGCCTCCTCACTTCTGCGGAGCGGGAGGCGGCCGCTGCTGTGCTCGCCTGACTTTACCCTTGCTCCTTACCAGCCCGTGCACCGCAGCTGCCCGCCCTGCCGCTGTGTGTGTCTGCCTGGCAGGCTGTGTAGCGCAGCCCTGGCTCGGCGGGACGGTGCGGAGCTGAGGGGGGCTGAGGGGCGCTGAGGGGAGCCGAGGTGCGGAGCGGTGCGGGCGGAGCGGGGCCGGCGCGCGGAGTTATACCCGGCTCGCGCCGCTCGCGCTCCGGGGGCGCCGCCGCGNGCACCGGCCAGTGTCCGCCCGAGGCTGTCACAGCCCCCCGCCGGCCCTGCTTCCCCCGGCCGCGCCGCTCCGCAGGGTGCGAAGGGGCACCTGGGAAGCCTGCACGGGGCTTGCGGTTCGCTTGGAAAGCTTGGGCTGTTTGCCCTCAATCCATCCGGGCTGTCTGCAAGCTGACTTTAAACTGGAGGGGATGGCACACTGTTCAGGCTATTCCAAAGAGCTTTCAGATAGCGATCAGAGAATGCACAAGTGCAGCGTGCTGCTTCTTTTCCTCTTCCAAAAAGCAGTAGAAGGAGGATGGGGGAAAAGAAGGACAAGATCTATCTGAACTGTAAACCAGGATTTTGCCCTGAACGTTTTTAATCCTGCTCGAGTGCTCCTTCTCCACCATCCAGCAATTCCCCTTCCCTGGCCTTTCAGTCAGAAAGGGGTCATAAACTGCTAAAACCAAGCTGGGAAAAGCAGTGTTCTATCTACCCGGGCACTCCCAACGTTTAATCTCAAAGTATATTTTAGCAGAGCAGCTTTAGTGGAATTTATAGAAATGTCCTGTTTGTTTTCTTTGCCTTTATCCCCTTTCGGAGCCATAAATTTCTATCAGCTGGAGCAATGTAAATGTTATAGAAGAGCTGGGACTGTAAGGAAGGAGACTGCCAGCTACATGATACAGACAGCCTTATTATCCTCCAAAGGAGACTGAGGGGTGATTAATCACAGTATCAAACCAGTGTATATAATGTCAGAGTACTTTCCACAGGGTTTACAAGACTTAAGCGTGTCTAGTTATAAATTATGCTGGTATTAAAGGCCAGGGACCAGCTGTCCTAAATTTCTATATAGTCAGCTAAGTCTTTAGATTTACAATTCTGCTCCATCTGGGTGAAGCACAGCCTGCCTACACCTTTTCTTTAATCATACCGTCCATATAAAATTAAAATCTCCTGTCTTATGGAAGCACAGGCTTTTATTTGGGGCATGAGTAGGCAAAAGCTTCAAGATGGGTGTTGTCAGCAGGGATCAAGGTTACAATGCCAGCAGTGGAAAACACAAGTTCCTATCCTCGCTGTGACACAGGAAACCTGTGTGACAGCTTTGCCTCACTGTGCTTCAAATCCCTGTGTCATAGGATAACAGTGATGGGAGCTGCTCAGGAATCTGTATTAATGAATACGCTGAAAAAATCCGATGGTGCTGAGGTGCTAACGGGTCCTGTAGGTATGTATGAGACAGGGTATGAAATTAAAAAGTTGTTCAATTTAGACACGTCAGTGTCTGACTCATTGGGCCTAAATTCCCATATGAGAAACCCCATGCAAAAAATACTTTAGGTACTTGGACTGTCTGTTCAAGGTGCTACAACTGAAGCTGGATCCATCAGGTTGGGTGGACTGTCATTTCAGCCTCACTGGGTGTAAACAAGGAACAACTCCACGGACCTCAGCAGAGTAACACAGAAGAAAAATGAGGTGTGTCTGACACTCATTTTTTTCTTTGTTGTTGTAAAAAGTTTGATATCCTCTAACATCATGATACACCTGGGCCTGTCAACATCTCAGATCAATATCTGAGAGAAGTGGAATTCTGCCAGTACCTGACACTGGTGTAAATAAGGGAGAGTTTGGCCCACACACAACTAGATTATAGTAACAGCTCCTCCACCACCACTCTTCACTCTCTGGCCAAGTAACTCCCCTGAGTAAGTTTCTTCATTTCTATAATAACACCTTTCCTGTGTGTTCTGAGGACTAACAAGCTAAATGCTTTGTAATAAGCTTTTAAGCTCTTGGGTGCTGTGTAAATGCTAAGTGTCTATGATACACAGATGCAGGACACATTCAGAGGAGACTGAAAAACAAACCCTTTAGTCACCTTCTCAATTTCTGAAAATTCTGAAAAATTTACTTCCCTCCAAGGTCTGGAAGTGGCTTGTTTACAGTGAGGCTGAACAAGCTTGTTAAAATGACACCAAGTTTGTGTTGATGGCAGGAACTAGTTCACTTTTCGAATATAATCCAGAGAAAGCACTCAGATTAAAGGCTTGATCCAGGGGTAGGGCACATCTCTTTGGAAGGGATAGTGTGCAGGCTTACCACTATCTTCTATACCACTGTTTAGGAGGTGATCCAGAAATTTTTCTAGTGCTTGTATTATCACTGCCTGTAGTAGTAGTACCTGTGTTTGGTCAGGGCTTAGCTGATTCACCTGCTTTTTTTACACTTATATATTCTCTTTCAAAGAGATGAACTTCTCTGCAGGAGTAGGGATGCAATTTTCTCAACCAGGACTGGATACTGTACAGTAAGGACAATATTTATCTGCCACTTGAAAAGTACACTTCACACACAGAAACCAGAGTGCATTATTTTTGTAATGTACTGGTAAATCATAGTCAGGAAAGCTCAGTCTGGCCAATGGCCTGCTCAAGGCCTTTGTTAAATAGTTCAATCTACCTGTACACTCATTTTATCATTTGTAAATAGAGATATTCTATGTTATCCTCTGATAATATCCATTAGATATTCAATATTAACCTCTCCCCTTTAAGACCTACAAGCAAAGTGAACTCTGAAAGAGCCAGCCAAGGATTCTGAGCATTTATTTTTATTATAAAATACTGGTAAAGGTGTCAGAGTAACAGAGAAAGTCAATGAAGGAACTGAAAGGAGAATTCTCTCTGAATTCCTGTTCTACACCCTGTCTGCATGGGAGAAACTGCAAAAGGAAAAAAAATAAAATAAAAACTAGCATTCTGCTTCTTTGCTCAGATAAAACTTTAAGCCTTATATGGCCATAAATAAGGTAGCAGGGAAAGGAGAAAATAGAGACCTTGATCTTCATATGAGAAAATTCGAGTTCTCATTTGGTTAATGTCACCAAATAAAGAAATCTATGTTATTCCAGTCCTCCATCAAGAAACACACTGCTGAACACAATTAAGGATCTCTTTGCCTTACCGAGCAGCCACACAACTTCACGCTGTGATCTTGTCGGATCCTGCAAGCCAAGCGTGGCTGGACTGGGTCAATAGTTGGTGTGAAAATTCCCAGGGAAAGCCATGTTCCGCAGGTGCTGACTGAGCAAAGCTTCCCTCTCGCCTCCATCCTGTAGGAATGTGCGCGGGCAGTGCTAGGGGGCAGTGCACTGCAAGAGATGTTTCCAGCCTTCGCAGACGAAGCCAGGTCCTTCACAATGCCTCCAGAACCGATTACTTGGGAAAGGAAACAGGTTAAGCTGGGTGTCTTATTTAAATTTCAGGAAGGAAAACTACCTTCTGCTTTCACAGATACTCACATTAGTTGATATCAGGAGCATGCTAACATCATCATTTTCCTCACACAAGACCGTCCTGGAACGAGGGGCAGATTGAGGTATGAACTAAAGGCATGTTCGCTTGCTTTCTGATCACATTTCATTGTGCGGGATGCTGGCTGCTTCGGTACAGAAGGGCTTCATCAAACTACAGCAAGTGCTGGCAATTAAAAAAAAAAAAAAAAAAAA